>JASAND010005928.1:0-79449 GCA_030248195.1 Trissonchulus latispiculum | reverse complement strand
GATTATTTTACGGACTCATTCAGGATGTTAAACATCGATATCCTTTGTACAAATCCGACTTTACAGATGCCTTAAACGTCCAATGTCTAGGTTCCTCCATGTTCATGTTCTTCGCTTTGTTCGCTACTGGGATAGCCTTTGGTGGACTACTAGGTAAAATCATATTTTATGTCGACCGTTCAAACTAAAACAAAACTCTGAAAGCTCCTTAGTCCTTACGTGTCCAGTAATGCACTTAAAATAGAACGATTGATCAGATGCTTGCTAATCCATTGGGGTTTCCCCGCGTGGGTTCGGATCCCACCCTCGTCGCCAAAAATGTAGTAGCGACTACCGCGCTAAACATCCGATAACAACTATATTCTATATCATAACGGATCCAATCCGATTGGCCTCTAAAACTTTCTATTTCACTTTTCTACAAATATGGATTTTACTTTTAGCCGAAAAGACAAAACATATCATTGGCGTTACGGAAACTTTCATGTCTCAAAGCATCTGTGGCCTTATATTTGGATTCTTTGCCTGTCAACCACTCCATATCATGGCTGCTGCAGGTCCATTGGTCGTTTACGAACAGGCAACATTTGCTGTACGTGTAATAATGTTCGCGTTAAAATTAAAAAACCCTGTTGACTAGTTCCTTTAGAATTTTGTGGTTGATGAAAGAAAACGGTAAAAATTCTAGAAAACTTGACACCTTTGAGTTGAAGGGCAAAAGGAGATGAAGCTACAAAATTATGCACAAATATAGCTATGCCAATTTCGGTGTGATGATTTATTATTTCTCTGGTGCCTTTTCGCTGATGCTTTTGTGAGGAGGAGTAACGCGAGACCACTGTCGCTCAGGGTCAAAGGGCCTGGCGCTGAAAATATTGAATTGAATAATTGCAATTGCCCGGCAACAAGGCATTAGTTCATAATTAAACTAAAGGTATTTGCTCTGAAAATATTTATATATCCTACAAATGCTGTAAGTTTATTGAACATAAAGGTGTCGGTACCTATTAATGATTACTTAGTTCAAGTAATTTCCATTGACTTTGTGCAGTTTGAATTGTATATCCGTACTACTTTCTAAAATTTCTTGCCTTCTTTTGCAATTTACTTTTTTAGTTTGCGGAAAGTCAGTCGCTTGAGTACCTCGTTCTACGATTTTGGATAGGTTTCTGGACTTTGATTATTGGAGTGCTGGCAGTCGCATTTGAAACTCCATTCTTGATTCGATACTTTACCAGATTCGCCAGGGATATATTTGCTGTCTTGATTTCCTTGATCTTCATCAAAGAGGCTATTGCATTCATAATCAAAGTAATATATACGGCTTATTTTGTAGAACCAGTGTGCTAAAATACAAAGGTCGTAATCCTGATTTGAAGAAACGAATCTACCAACCTACATATAACCTTAAACTATTATGCAAAAGCTTATCGATGAGAAATAGCTTTTCAACATTTTTATTTGGGAGATACTTTTGGAAATACAAATTTGGAAATATTTTGGAAATTTTTCTGCATTTTTTACTTATGTCGTCTTATGCGTTTTTCAGAACTTTGCCATAAAGCATCCTGTACAAACTCTCGAAGACTATTGTAATCCGTTACCTATTTTCAAACCAAGTCGGAACGATTCTAATTTCACCTTGAACGAAACCTTTGCCGAAGAGGAAGAGGGTGGTTTGCTGCATCGACAACCGGACACTGCTTTGCTGTCGCTGTTTGTGTGCTGTACGACATTCATGTTGTCCATGATCTGTAGAGAAATTAGAAACAGCCACCTCCTTCCCGGCAATGTGAGTCTTAATGCATACTCTCTCGTCGACTCATCGATTACCAACATACTTGTGGGATCCCATAGTTCCAGTCGCCTGTGTGCGATTCCATTTGTGAGCCTTAATCTGTGCCAGTGGGTATTTTAAACCGCTAAAACGGCAGGCTACATTCGGGTATAATGAAAGAAATGAAATCCAAATGAGTTTCTTCCAAATTTTTAGGACATCGAAAGTTATATTCTTTATAAGGAAGTTTTATGACATGACTAAACCAACGCTTTCTGGAACACTTAGTTACATATAGTCTTATAGCTAATCACATAGACATCGCTTCAGATCACAATAACAGGATTACAGTAATGTACGTGGTTTGGACATAATTTGTTTTTGCATTTTGTTTCTTTAGGTAAGACGAGTGATCGGAGACTTTGGAGTTCCCATCGCCATCGTCACTGTTTGCGTCACGACACGATTTGAGTTTGCAAGTGCATATCTGGAGGTTCGTGTTACATGTTACATTACTGTACTCTTTACATCTTTTCTGAATTGAAACTTTTGGTATATACATTGCAACATTTTAACTTCTTTTGTTTTCGATTAAAACTAACTTTAGTTTTAGAACCTGCTTTATTGAAATAAATTACTTTATAGCATTTTCTTGTCTAGTTAGAATGTACATTACTGTATTACTGCCTAATAAAATAGATTAAAGTTGAGCTAAAGTTTTAGCTCCTGGACATGCCCAACACCCTAACCTTCACGTCTCCACGTTTGAGTTGGATAGTCCTTCCGATGGGTATTGAGAGAGCCTTTCCTGTTTGGGCAATTCCGGCTGCCATAATACCGGCGTTCCTGTTGTTTATTCTTCTATATATTCAAGTGGAAATGGTCACGTAAGTTAGACATCCATTTTTAACGGATGTAACCGTATTTGATTCTTTTTGGTTTTCCAGTTTTTACTTTCTGTAGCATTTATTAGTTTTTGTTTTAATATTGTGGAATAAATTGAAAATTTTTCTAAGACTCCGCTTTTAGGTTATTGATTGGAGTGCCGGAAAAAGGCCTCAAGAAGGGAGCTGGATATCACTTCGACTTGCTACTGAAATGTGTCTGTTCGATGATCTGTTCCATGTTCGGTCTTCCATGGATGGTCACAGTATCGGTTCAAACCATGGCTCATGTTACTTCGCTTACTGTATACACTCAGGACGCTCCTGGTGAAAAGCCAAGACTTGATCATGTCATTGAGCAACGAGTCACCAACATTGCCGTTTCTATTTTGTGCGGTAAACGTTTGAAATGTTCCCACAATTTTCAGAAGTTCCTAATAAATGTTGCATATTTTCGCCTTTTATAGTTAGAAATTTAAGCTAAACCTGATAACATCGGGGCATGATATTTATTCTTCTGGTAATTAGTTAGATTTTAGAAGTTGTTGTTCAAAATCTTTAATGACTCGTTTTGTTGTTAACCGTTAAGTAAATGCATAATCACTCTTCTTCCTTGAGTTATAGCTGCATCAGCTGCAATGGGGTTCATTCTTCGTTACATTCCTATTGCCATTCTATTTGGAGTATTCCTGTATCTCGGCTTCACAAGCTGTTTTACCAGTGAATTTGTTCAACGTGTTATTCTTCTCCTCGTTCCCAGAAAGTACCATCCCGATGTGCCTTATTGCCGAAAGGTTTGTACAACATTCTCCAGTGCACAAAATGGAATGAATATTGAATATAAAACATTCCAATCATTTTAAGCACGTGACCAGTCAAAATGAATAGCGTGGCACCTTTAATACGGTTACCTGCTATTTGGAATTTAGTTCCAATTTTACATGAATTTGTATTGGCGAATGTGGTGTTCAATGAGGCATTCCGTGGGTTCGAGTCCCACCCGAGGTCCGAATTTTTCGGACATTCAGTGGTACAGAACTTCCTTTCTTCCATTGTTAAAATCTGAATGTCGTATCGCAACTTATTTAGGTGAGTTTTCAAGACTTGCATTTATCAAAAATTTGCTAACTGATCATTAATGCTTTCAGTTGATAATTAATGCTATCAGCTTTAAATAGTACCAGTAATATAATTGGCGTAATTTCAGGTTCTGCTTCACAGAATGCATATGTTCACATTAATTCAGTTGGCTAGCTTCCTTCTGGTGTGGTTCTGCGGGAGTTTCAATAAGACAGCCCTTCTCTTCCCATTTGTAATCATGCTCACTGCTGTTTTCCGTGTGTTCATAATGCCAAAAATATTTACTGAAGATGAGCTAAAAGCAGTAAGTATGCGTTTATGACTAACTAGTTGTCTCAACTAAGTATCTCAAATTATTTTTTTCCAAGTAGAAGTGCCAAATCCAATTGCTTTCGCGACTATGAGATAATCTACAGCACACTTGCTTGAAGTTCAGTGCTCATAAAATTATTACAACTATACGTTTACCCTAGATGAAGGTAGGCAAGGCTACTGTCATGACACAAATTATGACAATGCACTCACCTCACGCATCATGTTCTACCGTTAGTTGCATCCATGGGTTGACTCCCGCACGGCCACAGTTCTTACGAGCACGGAAAAAGATATAACAATTAATGAGGAACTTCTAGTACTCCTTTACCGAACCCACTATTATTAAGCTATATCAAACATATAACCTTTCTATATCAGAGTCGCAAAGGGGAAACAGATACATCTATATTAAACTACCGGTAATTACATATTACAAGATAGTTGAAGCACTGCTATCAAGCTCGCATGTTCACTCACAGAAACATCCTTGCGTGACTGCAAATCAAATTTTAATGCAAATAAATTTTAATGCGAATTTGACAAACTACAATGATAAATTTGCACCTGCTCTACTTATTAAAGCTTAATATATTTAGTTGGATGGTGACCTAATACAAACTAAGAGATCAGAAGCCGAAGACACGGTATCAGAAAATTCATCCGGATGAAAGATCTTTGGATAAATAATATTATGGCTGTATAATAGAAATTTGTATATTTGTATAGTTTGGTGGATATATTATTGTTATTATAGCTAAAACAAAATTCTCTACTCCTTGACAGCTAGTAAAAATTGTTGTCAGAACCTGACTATATTTGTTTCCTTCGGGCAGGTTTGGTTTTCGCACATTTCTGTAAAACTGAAGGATAGCTCAATTTGTTGTTGAGCCCCACCAACGCTTGTTGAACTCCTAAATTAAAGCACACACTGCAGATTAAAATAACATAACGGATACCTAAACTAAGTGGTTTCCATTGTAATTTGGTACTACATATACCATACACTATTCTACTCACTGCAAGTGTTAAACTGCTTTATTCCGCTTTAAATTGTTCCGGGGCAGACACTTCTACATATCTCGAAATTTGGAGCATTGAAAATACATATTAAAAACACTATGCTGACCAAACCGGAATTGGCTGACCAAAGCTGGAGCACTTTACCTTTCAGTTGCATGGTCAGCCGGACAGTAAGACTACGCTAATGTCAAGTCTTCTAAGTTTCTTAAGACTTCCAGAAAACAATCTTTAAAAATAATTATACAAAAATAATTGTACAAATAGTACACATCTTATAGTAAGTAACTAAGACAGGACGTTATTCGCTGAACGCCGATCTCAATCTTCGATACCCCCATAGCGTTTGTTTGTGTCAGGTCTTGGCAGTAAGCGTACATCGTAGGTATCCCTGGGTTGTCTTCTACACTCACCGAAGCAGCGTGGTCTGCTTCGCAGAAGGTTGAGCAACAGAGTTTGTAGGCTAGCATTTCCGGCTGCGTAAATGTATGGCAGTGCCATGGCAGAGTAGTACAACACTATAGTAGATCCCTTGTCTTGAGCTGTGGTGGCCGAAAAAGTAGAATAAAGCTGGGCAATCCAATATGGTGTCCAACAGATCAAATAAATCACCAACTGCAGTATACATTTTTTAGTTGCACCAACACGAACCTTCCGATTATTTGTACCCACAACAGACCTGGACAGTTCCCTCATAAGCAGAACAATTGAGCCATAGAAATAAAGCTGTAAAGAGGTTGGTATTACGTAGGCAAAGAGAAACATGTACAGTATGGTGGCCCGTCGGATTGCTTCTGTGGGCATGAATAGACATTTCTGAGTGATTATCCACCACTTGAACTTCATATCATACACAACTGAGTATACATCAGTGTTGAGCGCAGTAGGCAGTGAAAGTAGCAGAGCCAGTAGTAAGCTGGCTGCAAGAATCCAACCCAGCTTGATATGAGAAAGTAGTGCTTTAGTTTTGGGCAGGAATCTGACCGAGAACACCTTCACATAGCATCGGCCGCTCATCACAAGTAGGATGAAATTCGAGAACAGTTTGTTTAGGGTTGTGGTTACCAGCTGAAGTCTGCACACATGGGTGCCAAGCTTGAAATCGCTGTTGGTAATGTCGTATGCCAACAAGGGAACACCGATTAGTACAAATGTATGCACTGTATGAAGAAGGCAAGCACATAGGCTGATGCTAATTTGAGGTTTCGTACTGTTTGGTTTCCACTCATTTATAATTTTCGTGATTGTTCTTATGATGACAACAAGGTTTCCAAAAACTCCGGCAGCACCAAGAAGGATGCAGGCTGCAATGACATAATTAAAAAGTTTATCTGGTGGCTTAAAGGCACCAATGTATTGAAAGGTAGAGTTGAGATTTTCGTATATAAGTGAGGACTTTATTAGTCTTAAACTCATAGCCTGCTGCTAATGTATGTAGGATCACTTTAAGATATCCAACAGCGGGGATAAAGGGTTGCAAAGGAGAACTGAGCTAATCAAGTCTATGGGGAAACTTTAGTTTATGATAAATCATTGATAGATATAGCAAAACTGGAACATCTAGCGGAGAGCAATAAATGATGAATAGATCTAGAAAACAGTGTCAGACCCATACAGTACCTTGTGTTGAGTACTGTCTTTTATTTTCTGAATCATAAACTGCCAGCTTTATATGCCACTGAACGTCAATCAGTTATTCATTATATTGAGTAGTTCCGCCTAAATAAAACAAAATACAAAAAATACTGCTAGTCATCAGGTTGATTCTTTAATTAGCTATACATTTATTGTGAAAAAGTAGAGTGTCGTCCTATCTTAAATGAAAATTGAACAAGTATGCAAAAGTGTTTAATAACTGTGGATACGATAGTATTATGGTAATCTTTTATTAGTCGTATCTCACATCGAGTCTGCGAACCATACATATAACTGTTTCTTCAATCCGAATCTTTTGAAGGTTGTAACTGCGTATATAAGATTTATAAGGTATGGCGAACTCGGGTCGGGATTTGAACATTGAACTTTTAATATTATCCTTCAAAAGGGTTTGACATCTCAGCAACTGATGGTGCTGAGGTTTAGAGGACGTAACACTCAAACTAAAAGTCAGAACGCTGACCAGCCCAAATCGATGTAAACACTCTCAGCTAAGCAAGTATGCATTGATAGACTCTCGGGTTGCTTGAAATGAGATTTGACAGAAGCAGGAAATTGCAAAACAGAATCAACCTGCTTTCCTCTGGCTAAACAAAAATCATAGACGTCAAAATCTTACCTACATCTATCTGTACATTAGATAAAACAGTGTTTCCAATGGAATTAACTAAACTAAGTAGATCCCTTGAAAGGATTCACCATTTTATGCTAATGAAACGGCTAGGCAAGGTACGTAGAGCTTATCTCCGGTTTAAATGTACTTGCTAATCCATGTTAGGTGTTTTTGACAGTGAATGGTTTATGCATGCAATACGTTAGTTCGGAGAACAAACGCTGGTGACAACGAATTAATAGGATTATTTTGAGTAGGACGTTGAGTAGGCTGGATGTAGCTTGTATGGCAAAAGAATAATTCTTTGCAAAACAAACCCTCATAGCTAATACTTGTTTACATAGAGTACAAAAGTAGTTAAAACAATGTTTGTCACAATAGTTCAATAGCTGAAGTGGGCATGGCATACTTCCTTACGTAATCCATACACGGTAGAATTGCTTTAACTTTAGAATACATAATCAGAATAAAATCAAAACTAAGTTGTGATGAACAATTAAAAAATTTTATAACTTCGTATAATATAATGGATAAAATGTATTTACCTGTTTTTCTTACATTATAGTTTGACAAATTCCAGCTTTCATTCTTTACTGATCTGATTTATATTTCTCGCCGCTGCAAACTGCAGATTAGATCTGAATGAAAATAAGGTAGTAATCAAAATACCCAGCTTTACTTATATATTACTTGGCCCAAGTTGTTCAAGATTTTATTAGCACCTGATTATGACGCATCTACCAAAGAATGCTTGACGGGGTTTTTTCGCTGGACTACTTAAGCCAGATCGGGTACCAGTAAGTCGTATTGATAGGCCCGTTGTGGAGGCGGATCCTGTGAAGATGAAGGAATTTCCTTTAACTGTAAAGACAAAAAGGATTTTTACTTTTAGCACCACACCCCAGTTGCTTTCGCGAGTAGGGGGGCGCCAGACTTAGGGTCCACGATCTGGCTCTGTCATTGAATAATTGCATAATGGAATTATATACTCGAGTCGTAGGCAAGGCTACTGCCGGGACAGAAGTGGCTGTGTTGCTTTCATCGTATCACAGCCACCCGTTGGATCCATCCGCATGGGTTTCCCCTTTATGGACTACCAACTCCAGAAAAACTCGGATGAGAACAATGTGCAATCAGGGGGGCTGTATTTGGCACTGCTGCGGTACCGTTCCTGTTTTTTAGTAATAATACCTGCTGGAATCAGAAAGCTTTGGTTTGATGATGGTGTTTGATCAGATGCATAGTAAACAAATAAAGGAAAGAGTTTTAAGAAAGTGGATCCTTAGGATGCTTAGTTTCATGTTTATGGTCGGCATATGCAAAGAGCACATTATCCTCTCTGGGCGACCTAATTAGTATGCGTGAAATTCAATGAATACCCGTGTGCAAGAATTCTAGATATTAAATTTTAGTTATAACGACTTATTAATTGTTGTCTGTTTCATTTGTTGGATAAGCGTTTGTCAAACAAAATTTGGAAGGAAATCGGAAGAAGCCATGGTTTCCACTATATCAGATTAGTCAGAAGACACCGTTCCTGCTATGGTATCACCGAGACAGCAAGTCATCATACAGACTGCAACAGTAGAAGTATGACCTGAGGAAGGTATGCAGAGTGCAAAAGTTCGTTTGTTGATGGACGCTGGCAGACAAAGAACATATGTAACAGAGGCACTGGCAAAACAGTTGAAGCTGAAGCACCATCATGAAGGAAACAGTTAGGATTGGGCACATTTCTTACCCAATCAACCAAGAAGATGAGCCTGTCTGTTGTTGAACTTAAGTTGATTGATGGCTATTATCTATTACCATAACGGCAAATGAAGTCTCAATGATTACTTGTCCAATACAACGTCTGCATTTGCACAACAAAATCTGGCCGTCCCTACAAGGACTGCAGATGGTGGATTCAATTCCTACACAACATGAAGTAGTAAATATTGATATCTTTTTGGGCAATGAGTACTACTATTCTTGAAAGGTGATTTGTCCAAAATCAGGGATCCTTATAGCCAAAATTAGTAGTGGTCTTTCGTTGCGAGATTGTTTGGGCACTGGTTGGCAACAAATCACCAAGAAGGGTCGGCTCTTGCTCTGCTTAATCGCTGTTGAATAATGATGAACCCATGGCTCCAACACTTGGTATTCCAGATCCAGGGATAGACTTACTGTCGTTAATTCTGATCCGGGTTCTGAATCTGTGTGACTGAAAGGCGTTCGCATCGTAACTGGAAGGCAATATCGCTTTTGATTAAAAATGGAACACGAAATGTTTATTGAAATGGATACAATTTTAATCGTTAGAATCAATAACAGCAATAACAGTAATAATTATATTAATAACCTACCTTAACTTTTACGATAACAATAATAATGAAATTTTTACCGTCAACTTGTAATAGTAATAGTAATAGTCAAACTTAAAATTTCTTTCTTGAACTTTTTTAATTGAGCCATTTGAGCGATCAGGGGAGAAGCTGAAATATGGGCGTTATTTTGCGGAGAATTTTAGTTTTGGGATTTCTGAAAGGAAAAAACTAAGACTTGCCTTACTTATCCATGACTTCTAATTTACTTCAATTTCTAAATTTAGAATACTTTGAATGCCGGTAAGGAACATCTGCAGTATCAGGATTAACCCTTGAATTCTCCAAGGTTTTTGTAATAAAGCACTGTGTCACAGCGTGTAGTTATATCCATTTCTCTGTCTAAGTTGGCCATGTAGCAGTTTTCGTAGAGGTACATGTATGGAAAACTGTACTGATAAGTTTTCATGTCCGTCGATCTTCAAGGGATACTTGGGCACAAATTCCTCGCCACATTTAGGCAATGACTGTGACATTGCAGTGTTCAAGCTTGAGGGATTCTTTGTGAAAGGGCCGTTGAATGCTTCAACATCTATAAGGCTTATGACCACTCGTCGTGGTAGTTGACAACTGTAAATTGAGCTTTCAATTATATGCTGAGATTCTGCAGCAATATGTCTTGCAGCCATTTTAATCCCCCGAATAGGATACTTTGCCGTATTTGGAGTCTGCAATATTTGTTCAATTGCTAGGGAAATGGGCTCTTGTGGCTTCACTTTCCAGACGTACCATCTAATGTGTAATAAACAATGATTATTTAAGGATTTCGGATTTCGGATTAAAATAGACGTTAGCTATAAAGTTTCTTTGAAAACATGACTACTACTCTGAGCCCACGAAGAAGGGCGAAAGCTTAATTACTGGGGAATTTTCATTTTACCCTGGACCGGCCATGGAACAGAAATGAACATGAGCTTGAAGAACCTAAATGCTATGATATTTGTATTCTGTATGTGTACTGTGTTTCTTGACATTGCACGAGGCATGAACTAACTTGAAAATTCAGATGGCTTTCAATGTTTCAATTCTAAATTCATTCTGTTCAGTCTGGGGTTCACTCGACTCTTCCTGCAGAGGCACCATGGTCTCACAAAGTGGGCAGTCTCGGGTCAATCCATAATTTAACAGAACACATTTAGATCTTTATGACTAACCAAAAATAAATGCCTCTTCTGTGGTTCGTGTTCATTTTATGTGACATTTTCGGTTACCTTAGAAGAGCTCAGCTCTTCCTTCAGGAACTGTCAGTTTTAATGATTTCTTCATAATTTCATGCTAATTAACATTAATAGCAAAGCTTAAATTTCCATAATCAAAACCAGCACACTTTTCTCTTTCCAATTATCCAAAAATAATTACCTGTTCTGTGGTTCGATTTTATGTTACACACCGATTTTTCAACCACATGTGAAGACTTCTGTGCAACTGCCAGCTTTCACTACCCGCAATGGTTTTCAGCTATTTACTTACTAATTAATATTGGTAGTCAACTTAAAGTTTATATAATTAAAGTCAGCACATCCTCCTCTTTATATTTACCAAAAAATAGTTACCCTTTCTGTGGTTCGTTTTTATTCTGCAAGCCATTCTTTATCACATATGGGAGCTTCGGCTGGCCCCTCGAACTGTGACTGGTTTTAGTGGTTTTAATTAAAGTTCCACACTAATTAGCATCAATAACTAAGTTGGAACTTTTATAATTAAATAAAGCAAGACTTCCTCTTTACGTTTAGCGAATTTATAACGTTCATAACGTTTAGCGTTTCTCAACTTTATAGGGAGAGCTCGGCTCGTCCCGCAGAACATTAGCAAGTCTTCTCAAACTCTAGCTTTGCTTTCAGGCTATTCAAAGTTAATTGTTAATAAATTGAAAATATAATCCAGCTATATCAGTTAAAGAAAGTTAATTGGTTAAAGTTGAGGTTTTAATTAATTAGTATTTGTTGTTGGTTCATGTCTTAGCTACGATCGTACCTAAATGGATTATTGTTGTTGTTTTTATTAATTGTAAATTTAAGGGCTCGTACCTACTTAATTAATTTAATAATTTAAATATGTATCTACCTAACAGCAGTCCTTCATTTTGTGTCCCCCCTGGGACAGGATTAGACTTGTTTTCATCAAACGAGAAATTAAGGTTCACCTTAATTTCTCGCCTGTGTGCGTTGAACATCTGTTTAAATTTCTTTCATTTCCTCTTAACAATAGGGGAAAGGGATTAGTTTAATTGCCCTTTCCCCGTTAGAGTAAACACTTGAGATCCCGCCAAAAGTCACGTTATGATTACAACGAAAACGACCCAATCAGAATCATTTAGTGCGCGCTCCTTTTGCGCAAAGTCAATTTCGGCCAATCAGAAGAATGATTGCCGAAATTGCAGTGATTGGCAGGTAGACCGACTTACTACCTCAATCTTACCTGTTCTTTCGACTTGTACGGCCGCTTTTTGGCCTCCCTCTCCCCTCTCCCTTGTTTAATTTAAAATAGGGCGTTACTATGCCCAAATTTCCTCCCATTTTCTTCACCTTGGAGGAACTAGTGCTCAGCGCTAGTTTCTCCACTAAACTTTTGGGGTTTCTTAGATTTGAAAGGGGGTTTAGGCTTATGTCCCACCTTTAGGCTTTCCCCTTTTTTCTCTTTTAGCTTGCTAGTTTTTAGCGATTCCCTCTTTTTCTGGGAATCGCTTATGAGATTTATCAAAGGACCCAGAGGTCCTCTTTTAAAATAATCCCCTGAGAATCTCCGTTAAAATAATTTTATTCATTGTCGTGATAAATGATTCTGATGTGTCGTAATATCTCCAGATATTACCTGGGTCGCGTGGATTTCCGAAAGGAAATCCACTGAGAAGCTTGGACTTTTGGGAACCCTCCCAAAAGTCCCTACTTTCACGTTCAAATTCAAATTTACTCTATTTTAAAGCACAGAACGCACTCTCAAACTTTCACCACACCTTTCAAACTTCTCAAACTTTGAATTCAGCTTCTTAGGGATGATTTTCTGGACCCAGGAAATATCAAACGGTTAAGACCTTTTAACTAAGGTTTTAACCCATTTGATTCAGGTTCTAACCATTACCTGCCGGTGATTTCCCGCTACCTGCCTGGATCCCTCTGCCTCGCTGCTCCCCTTGGATCCTGCTGCTTTACCTGCCCTGGATCCTTGCTGCTCTCCCAGGATTCGGTTGATCCCTGACCCCGTGGGCTCTTGCCTGGATCAGATCTCGGAGCCTCGTGATTCGTCGGTGTGAGGAACCTCGCCGTTCCCCCTGGCCCTTGCTGCTCTGATCGGTCCCGCGGATCCACTTCCTTCCTGCTCTCCTGGACCTCCAGGACTTGAAGCCGATCCCTGCTCTCTCGCTCCTTCTCCTCTCCGGATTTCGCAGGATCTCTAAGGTGCTTTGCTGTGACTAGAGCTTTTCTTAGACTTAGGGAAAACAGTCTGCCAGGGCTGGATAGAGTGCACACAACTGGTCATCGTTCAGGGTGATTTGTCCGACACCCTTTGCTTCTGTTTGCTTCATTCAGGGTGATTTGTCCGACACCCAACTGCCATTCTGATCTGGATCTTGCCGTGCACTGCTATCCCCCCTGGTTGAAGCTTGCTCCCACAACTGATTGACGATTGCCACTGCATCTCAAACTTCAGCCGCTTCTCGGCCCTTAAGAGCCTGTTTCAAGGCTGCCAAACTTTAGGATTGTGGGTTCGGAGTTGGGACCATCCCGAAGAAGATTACCTTGAAACGAATTAACTCTTCTTTAGGATTGTGGGTTCGGAGTTGGGACCATCCCGAAGAAGATTACCTTGAAACGAATTAACTCTTTTTCACTGTCTTCCAAAATTTATGTCTCTTTCTTTTGTCAATCTGTCTGTCTTCTGTAAATCGTGCCTTTGAGGGTACAAAACTCTTTTGTACTGTAATTCCTGGGGAAGTCTAAAAGACCGTCTTGCCTTTAGCCTTCGGCCGCTTCCTTAGGCAGGAAGTAGGATATTAGCTTCTGGCTGTCTGCCGAGCGGGCAGTTGGAACTAGTATCTAGAGCCCTGGGAAGGGTGGAAATCTGTGCGATATTGACTGTTTTGTAACTTTGAACAGCATATAGGACACAGTTTGCATATAGGCAGACCCCCTCGAATCTTAGGTTCGGTAGACAGAATATAGTGATTCGATAGTCTAGAAACTGCACCAGATCCTGCGATATATTATTAATTCATTCGAAATTTTGTAGGCTTCAGGTTAACTTAAACTTAATTTAATTTCTTGGTAAAAAGAGAGAAAGGTTTAAAGAGTCCACCAACGATCAAACTTTAACTTATGGGCAACTGTAGCTGAGACTGAGAGGTACTATGAAACACTACAGCCAGGTGAACACGAGATGCCAAGGCAACTCTTATATCCGTCGAACCAAGCAGCCTGGTTTAGTGCGTGCCCGATCCGGGATGGTCCACCTTATGGGGATCGTAAAGTGCTTCACGGGTCTTACTGTAACAAGTCGGTTCGAATCCCTGGTTTCTCTTCGCTCTGCGCTCGAGAAACCAATAGATGAAGATCTAGACCACAAGTCCACCAATACTAACTTTAAACCGCAAGTCCACCAATACTCAACTCCTACCTTGTAAAGCTAAAGCTGACCTAACTAGTCCCCTAGGCCTAAAGAAATCAGAAGTACAAGCTACTAATTTAATGAACAAAAGATTATACGCAAACGAGGAAATTTAGGATAGAGACAAACTGAGTTTAAGAGAAAGGATAAAAGAGGTACGGATAATCAATTGCAAATGATAACGATATAAGTACAGATGTGGAACAACAGTAGAAAAACAGTCAAAGCAATTCAAAGACAGACAAACAAACAAGCAAACCAATTCAAGTCACACTCTACAAATTATCCTGGGCTCGTACCTTTGCCAGAGAGAGATTAATTTATGTTATATGATTAAATTAGGTCCCTAATCAGCAGTCTTTCATAAACCCAAATTTACCAAGAAATTAAATTAAGTTTAAGGTAACCTGAAACCTATAAAATTTCGAATGAATTGATAATATATCGCAGGATCTGGTGCAGTTCCTAGACTATCGAATCACTATATTCTGTCTACCGAACCTAAGATTCGAGGGGGTCTGCCTATATGCAAACTGTGTCCTATATGCTGTTCAAAGTTACAAAACAGTCAATATCGCACAGATTTCCACCCTTCCCAGGGCTCTAGATACTAGTTCCAACTGCCCGCTCGGCAGACAGCCAGAAGCTAATATCCTACTTCCTGCCTAAGGAAGCGGCCGAAGGCTAAAGGCTAGACGGTCTTTTAGACTTCCCCAGGAATTACAGTACAAAAGAGTTTTGTACCCTCAAAGGTACGATTTACAGAAGACAGACAATTTGATCAAAGAAAGAGACATAAATTTTAAAAAACAGTGAAAAAGAGTTAATTTGTTTAAAAGTGATCTTCTTCGGGATGGTCCCAACTCTGAACCCGCAGTCCTAACGTTTGGTAGCCTTGAAACAGGCTCTTAAGGCCGAGAGGCGGCTAAAGTTTGAGATGCAGTGGTCGTCGATGGATCGAGGTAGCAAGCCTCAACCAGGGGGATAGCAGTGCACGGCAAGATCCAGATAGTCAGAATGGCAGTTGGGTGTCGGACAAATCACCCTGTATGAGGCAAGAAGAAGCAAAGGGTGTCGGACAAATCACCCTGAATGATGACCAATAGTGTGCACCCTATCCAGCCCTGGCAGACTGTTTTTCCCTATTTAAATCTAAGAAAAGTTCTAGTCACAGAAAAGCACCTTAGCGATATTGAGCCGGAGCAGAGAGCAGGGATCGGCTTCAAGTCCTGGAGGTCCAGGAGAGCAGGGAGGAAATGGATCCGCGGGACCGATCAGAGCAGCAAGGGCCAGGGGGAACGGCGAGGTTCCTCACACCGACGAATCACGAGGCTCCGCGATCTGATCCAGGCAAGAATCCAAGGGATGGGGAGGCAGCCGAATCCTGAGAGAGCAAGGATCCAGGCAGAGCAGCAAGATCCAAGGGGAGCAGCAAGGCAGAGGGATCCAGGCAGGTAGCAGGAGATCACCGGCAGGTAATGGTTAGAACCTGAATCAAATGGGTTAAAACCTTAGTTAAAAGGTCTTAACCGTTTGATATTTCCTGGGTCCAGGAAATCTCCCTAAGAAGCTGAGATGGAAAGTTTGAAAGGCGAGTAATACTGTGTAAAAATTTGAGAGTGCGTTCTGTGGTTAAAAATTGAGTAAAATTTGAATTTGAACGTGAAATTAGGGACTTTTGGGAGGGTTCCCAAAAGTCCTAGCTTCTCAGAGGATTTCCTTTCGGAAATCCACGCGACCCAGGTAATATCTGCAGAGATATTACAAATCATCAGAATCATTTACAACAATGAATAAAAATGATTTAATTTAACGGATTATTCTCAGGGGTATTTTTAGAAAAAGGACCTCTGGGTCCTATAAGAATCTCAGAGGCGATTCCCAGAAAAAGAGGGAAATCGCCTTTAAAAAATTAGGCATTTGAAAGAGAAAATAAAGGGGGAAGACCTATGGTGGGATGTAGACCTAAACCTCCCTTAAACCTGAAACCCCGAAAAATTGACAAGGGGCTAGTGTTAATACACTAGCCCCGTTCCGGAGTGGGGGAAAATTTGGGCATAGTAACGCCCTATATAGAGAAAACAAGGGGGAGTGAAGGGAGAGGCCAAAAGCGGCCGTACAGTTCGGAAGACGAGGTAAGACTGATGTTCAAAACAAGTCTACCTGTCAATCATTGCAATTTCGGCAATCATTCTTTTGATTGGCCGAAATTGCCTTTGCGCAAAAAGGGTGCGCAGTAAATGATTCTGATTGGGTCATTTTCGTTGTAATCATAACGTGACTTTTGGCGGGATCTCAAGTGTTTACACTAACGGGGAAAGGGCAATTAAACTAATCCCTTTCCCCTATTGTTAAGAGGAAATGAAAGAAATTGAAACAGATGTTCAACGCACTCAGGCGAGAAATTAAGGCGAACCTTAATTTCTCGTTTGATGAAAACAAGTCTAAACCTGTCCCAGGGGGGACACAAAATGAAGGACTGCTGTTAGGTAGATACATATTTAAATTATTAAATTAATTAAGTAGGTACGAGCCCTTAAATTTACAATTAATAATAAAAACAACAACAATAATCCATTTAGGTACGATCGTAGCTAAGACATGAACCAACAGCCAATACTAATTAATTAAAACCTCAACTTTAACCAATTAACTTTCTTTAACTGATATAGCTGGATTATATTTTCAATTTATTAATCATTAACTTTGAATAGCCTGAAAGCAAAGCTAGAGTTTGAGAAGACTTGCTAATGTTCTGAGGGACGAGCCGAGCTCTCCCTATAAAATCAAAGAACAGCTTATAAAGTAAAATCGAACCACAGAACTACTAAATATTTTTTGCTAAACATGAAGAGGAAGACCTGCTGTATTTAATTATAAAAGTTTCAACCTAGTTACTGATGTTAATTAGTGTGGAACTTTTAATTAAAACCACTAAAACCAGCCACAGTTCGATGGGCCAGCCGAAGCTCCCATATGTGATAAAGAATGGCTTGCAGAATAAAAACGAACCACAGAAAGGGTAATTATTTTTTGGTAAATATAAGGAGGAGGATGTGCTGATTTCAATTATGTAAACTTTTAATAGGTTACTAATGTTAATTAGTAAGTAATTAACGAAAAACCATTGAAGGTGGTGAAGCTTGGCGGTTGCACTGAAGTCTTCACATGTGGTTGAAAAATCGGTGTGTAAAATAGAATCGAACCACAGAACAGGTAATTATTTTTGGATAATTGGAAAGAGAAAAGTGTGCTGGTTTTAATTATGGAACTTTAAGCTTTGCTAGTAATGTTAATTAGCATGAAATTAAGAAGAAATCATTAAAACTGACAATCCGTGAAGGAAGAGCCGAGCTCTTCTAAGGTAACCGAAAATGTCACGTAAAATGAAAACGAACCACAGAAGTAGCATTTATTTTTGGTTAGTTATAAAGATCTAAATATGTTCTGTTAAATTATGGGTTGACCCGAGACCGCCCACTTTGTGAGACCATGGTGCCTCTGCAGGAAGACTCGAGTGAACCCCAGACTGAGCAGAACGAATTTAGAATTGGAACATCAAAAGCTTTCTGTATTTTCAAGTTAGTTCATGCCTCGTGCAATGTCAAGATATGCAGTACATATACAGAACACAAATATCGTAGCATTTTGGTTCCTCATGTTCACATTCATTTCTGTTCCAGGAAAGGTTCATAGTAGATTGAAAGTTACCCAATAATTGAAAATTCGCCCTTATTCGTGGGCTTAACACTTTTAGTAATGTTCTCAAGGCGTTTCCTAACTGAAGCCCATTTTATTCCAAAATCCGCAATCTTTAAATGACCATTTTTATTATTCTAGATACCGGAGCTGATATTTCGCTTATTGCTGAGAATGTAGTAAACAGACATGGTATTCCCGTTGTTCCAGTGAGAAAGTTTGAGTGGGGCACATCAGCATCAGGACACCAAGTTCATATAACGCACAAGATCAAGACGGCAGTTGTCTTTCCAGGGTGTCCTCACCACCCTCCAGTAGAACACACATTCTTTGTCAGTCCAACATCACCGCAGGAAGTCCTCCTGGGTACAGATTTCCTCTCCCAGTTTGACGCAACCTTTGAACTAGATATTCGCGGATCTCAGATTCGGATCAATTCGCGAACACCACCAGGTCGGTTTGTTCTGCCAATATCGAAGCCTCAGCACACGTTGACTGCAGGATACGTGGTGTCTCCTGAAGAACCTGCTTGCATGTCAATGACAGCTGGGCTAGATCAGATTGTGTTTGATGTTCCGCGTATCTGTTCAGTACGTAGATCGGAAGGAAAGAAGGTTCAGTGTCACTTGAATGAAGCTGTCCAACAAATGGATCAGGTAGATTTGTATGAGGTTTCGGCCGCGGAGTCACAAGCTGCGGCCCGGAATGTAATGAGTTCGCTTCCAGGTGCTGAGCGGGTTGCACACGCACCATCTGCAAAAGATGGTAACGGTGAGGTCCCTCCGGACCCCGTTTTGGTTATGCCGGTTGACGAGCCTGTCGTTCTGTCCCGAGACCTCTGTGAGAATCTGCTTGAACAGCAGAGAGCTGATCCTTTCCTTTCATCTATTCGCAACTATTTGTTAAATAACTTGCTTCCTGGGGATTTCAGCCGTGCAGTAGAAGTAGTTTCTATGTCCCAAGATTTTATTATGAAAGATGGCATTTGGTATCGGTTACAGGTGACGCAGGAGGGAACCAGAAAACAGTTGGTAGTTCCCTTTCCTCTTCGTAGTCATGTTCTTTCGGCTGCTCATGTTAGCCCCTTTGTAGGACACTTGGGCGTTGCGCAGACTCACGCTCGGGTTATCAAAAATTATTGGTGGCCAGCCCACTGGGCCGCAGTTGAAGACTGTGTTAGTAGCTGTCGAGTCTGTATGACCCGCAAGACACCACAAGGGAAGAAGAGCGTGACTGTGACACCTTTCGACCAGGTTCATGTTGATATCATTGATTTTTGTCGTCCGTCTCTTCATGGACACAGATATGTCATCATCTTTGTCGACTCTTTTTCCAAGTTCGTGATTGCTGTTCCTGTCAGAGTAGCTTCCGTTTTAGTAACAGCCTTTGTCCTTGTCGAGCATGTTTTGTTGAAATTTGGAGTTCCGGGTAAGCTTGTTAGTAGTCAAAGTCCTCAGTTTATTTCCTCGTTGAATAAGGCCATATCTCAGTTGACCCATGTGAAGAAGGTGGAAACTTCTCAACGTATTTCGCAAAACAGGGATCAGGTTAGGCAATGGCATAAGCCTTTAAAGCTCATGATAGCTGCAGTTGTTGAGGAACGTAGCGACTGGGACAGAATGGTTCCCTATTGCACTTTCGTCTATAATAATAGTGTTCACGTTTTAACCGGTGACACTCCGTTTCATTGTCTGCACGGTTGGGATTCGTCGTTGCCTCATGCCCGCAAGTTGGCCCAGTTTGATAAGTTCCAGGAAGTACCAGATTTTGTTGTCCAGGTAACAGAGAGCCTCAATAAGGCCTTAGAATTAGCTAAGCTTCATCTCCAGGTAACCAGTATTCCCCAGGAGCAAGCTAAAGATTCCCGTACCCGTAAAGTTGGTTATCAGCCAGGTGATCTAGTTATGGTTCAGACCACGCAGAGTTCAGGGAAGAGAGGAGCTCCGTTGCTACCTGTTTTTGCAGGTCCGTATAGAGTTTTGACCGTTGACCCTCCGGTTGCAAAAGTTCGTCTGCCTGCTGACCGAAAGTCCCGGATTCATGCAATAAACTTTCGTCAGCTGAAACCGGTCCAGGCTCCGCTCTTGTTGTCTACTCGTACTGACGATGCTCCAGAGGAAGATGTGGAGCTAATTCTTGAGTCGTCCGTCCAGCGTAAGTGGACACCAGTGGACCACGAGTGGTTAGTCATGCAGGCAGATAGGATTGGATTATCACAGACAGCCAGTATTCGGCACTTGGTCGAACATGGCGGGGATAGGGTGCTTACTTATCCTACTGTGGTTCAAAACGTGTTGGGTGACGGAAATTGCTTTTATCGGGTAATAGCTTATGTAGTTTTCGGTTCAGAGAACGACTACATTAAGATTCGGCAGCAGATGTTCCAGTTCCTGCGAGACCATCCAGTGGTCATCATCAATATATTCAGCACATCTTGTCATTTCTTCTTCTGTTAACCTCTTCTACTTGTCAATAATCTAGGTTCTAATCAGTCCCAGTTCTCTTTAGCTTCCTTAGGTGCCGACTGATTATAAGCGACGGAGGGCCCTGGAAACTGGCAGCCTCCAAAGGGTCTTTTCCTGCGCACTGCCGAGCGGACGCAGGTGCACACGCTTTAATAAGCTGTTGTGGTAAAGAGTTAAATGCCCTTTCCTTGACCTAACCGTTCTCCGTTGCTTTAGGTTTGTAACCATAGATCTGCTACCAAACTCTCTCAAGGCTTTCAAATTTCTGCTCGGTTCCGATTCCGATTCCGTACACCGCCCCTTGATCCCAGGAAGTTCCTTGTCGGCATGCCTTCTCGAGCTGCACTGGAATGGACTGCCTATCGCATTGACGATGAGGGAGTCAGCTTCCACCCGCGCTCCAGTGCTGCCATTGTCCTCGATCAGCCTTAAACAGCCGTTCTCCAAGGATGGCAGGATCACTTCTGGGTCCCAACCGGTTTACCCTCACGCAATATCGGCAGAAATGCTCATCCAAATTCAATCGAGTCTACACCCTGCCCTATAGCATCCCTTCAAAAAGAGTCGTCGGCGAGAACACGACCCCGGCGTAAACCCACGTCAGAATCCCTACTAAACAGATTAGAGGTTAAAAACGAAATATTTCAAGCCTTTTCTTTTCTTCTTTCCGCAACTTTTTTCTTAATTGTACTTGTTTTTGGTCAATAATCAGCAGTTCTTTTCAATGATTTTCAATGATTCAATGATTTTCACAAAACATAAAAAGTTGTGACGCACATAATTATTTCAATCGATATTTAATTTATTTTTATTTTTTTCCGGAAACGTAAAATACTTGATGTATGATCTTGCGAATTTGTACTAACCTTGTTTTGTGTACAGTCACCTTCTTTTTCTTTTGCGATGGCCACTGACTCGGACTGAGTAACTTGTGTTATTGACAACCTTTGACAGGATATTGCTATTTCACATCTTCAATAAATCGCATGTGTGTGCAGTTTTCTATTTCTTTTTATATGAAGTTATTTTCGGACTAGCTAGGCAATATGTTCAAACTACGAGACGATATCTTTAGTCAATTCGTAATTTTCTTTTTTCCTACAAATACGTTTTCTATTTCAAATTTTCGACTCATTTTTGAATGCTGACTTTGCATACGAATGATCACGATACAAAAGTGCCGGGTTCCCTTAACTTGGTGCTCAACTTTGACCCCGTTGAAATGGTTATGGAATCTGGTCCTGGTACCCCTCGGGACGGATTCATGTCTGGGGTTGTCAACTTTGGTGAGACGCCATCGGTCCCTGGTCCTCCGGTTTCTGGAATCGACCCTAATTCAATGCCGATTCCAACGTCGGGGGGACCCTATGGCTTTGCTGCCAGTGGCTGGGACTGGCAGTTCCTCCCAGACAACCTGCTTAGGACCCATTCGTTCGGTTGCAATGGAAACAAGATGAGCAACGGTGCTCACGTCTCTGTCGTTTCATCTTCATTCCATTTTGCTGGGCCCTACAATGATACGGTTCCTACACCTCCGGCGGTCTTCCTTCCTCCTCAAGACCATTGGGCAATGTCCAACTGCCCCAGTGTGTTCTTTTCTTTTTTATATGCCGTCATCCAATTTTTTCCACCCCATAGTCCACATCCATCCGCTTTAAACCAGGGAGGGGTTAAAGGAAAGGGCTTGATGGTGTACTTGATGACAGATATGCTTATGATAAACTTCCATGATAAACATTGGTTATACTTTTGCAACGATTAGAGATACAGCTTCAAGGTTTACAAAGTTCAGTAATCACTATATTCTGATCCCTCAGGTGCAAGTTGTGGGTGGTAAAGCTTAAATCATATCAAGCAGTAATCACTATATTCTGATCCCTCAGGTGCAAGTTGTGGGTGGTAAAGCTTAAATCATATCAAGTCTCGCGGAAAACTGGATGCTTTTATTTGGGAGGCTCAAATGCCTTAGAAGGCTCATATGCCTGTTAGTATTGAGTTTTGATTTTGAATGAAGTATGAGGAATCGGGACGAGAGAATTCCCCGATCGGGATATTAAAGAATCCCATCTGATTCGCATTTTACCCTGAGTGAGATTTCCAGGAGTTGTTGAACCATACAACTCCTTATTTAGCTACACACGCACTTGCCACGCTTGTGATTAGGATTAACAGTCAGTATCCACAAATTTTCTTATGAAATTCTCAGTATGCTTTGCTTAGCTAGACTTCCTCAAACAATATTGTTGAACACTCATCGTTTGAAAAATTGTTACGTAATATCCTGTCTAATCTTGTATGAATATTAATGACTTCTCGATCGTACGTATGTTCTTGTATAGCAGTATTCCAGTCTGTTTATTTGATGACACGTTCATTCGTATTCTTGTATTCGTGACAGTTTCTTTTGGGTTATCTGTTCCACCCCATAGCCGAAAAACAGCCCCTTTAAACTTGGGAGGGCTGTAATAAAAATGATTATTTAAGGATTTCGGATTTCGGATTAAAATAGACGTTAGCTATAAAGTTTCTTTGAAAACATGACTACTACTCTGAGCCCACGAAGAAGGGCGAAAGCTTAATTACTGGGGAATTTTCATTTTACCCTGGACCGGCCATGGAACAGAAATGAACATGAGCTTGAAGAACCTAAATGCTATGATATTTGTATTCTGTATGTGTACTGTGTTTCTTGACATTGCACGAGGCATGAACTAACTTAAAAATTCAGATGGCTTTCAATGTTTCAATTCTAAATTCATTCTGTTCAGTCTGGGGTTCACTCGACTCTTCCTGCAGAGGCACCATGGTCTCACAAAGTGGGCAGTCTCGGGTCAATCCATAATTTAACAGAACACATTTAGATCTTTATGACTAACCAAAAATAAATGCCTCTTCTGTGGTTCGTGTTCATTTTATGTGACATTTTCGGTTACCTTAGAAGAGCTCGGCTCTTCCTTCAGGAACTGTCAGTTTTAATGATTTCTTCTTAATTTCATGCTAATTAACATTAATAGCAAAGCTTAAATTTCCATAATCAAAACCAGCACACTTTTCTCTTTCCAATTATCCAAAAATAATTACCTGTTCTGTGGTTCGATTTTATGTTACACACCGATTTTTCAACCACATGTGAAGACTTCTGTGCAACTGCCAGCTTTCACTACCCGCAATGGTTTTCAGCTATTTACTTACTAATTAACATTGGTAGTCAACTTAAAGTTTATATAATTAAAGTCAGCACATCCTCCTCTTTATATTTACCAAAAAATAGTTACCCTTTCTGTGGTTCGTTTTTATTCTGCAAGCCATTCTTTATCACATATGGGAGCTTCGGCTGGCCCATCGAACTGTGACTGGTTTTAGTGGTTTTAATTAAAGTTCCACACTAATTAGCATCAATAACTAAGTTGAAACTTTTATAATTAAATAAAGCAAGACTTCCTCTTTACGTTTAGCGAAAAATAGTTGGTAGTTCTGTGGTTCGATTTTGCTTTAGAAGCTGTTTCTCAACTTTATAGGGAGAGCTCGGCTCGTCCCGCAGAACATTAGCAAGTCTTCTCAAACTCTAGCTTTGCTTTCAGGCTATTCAAAGTTAATTGTTAATAAATTGAAAATATAATCCAGCTATATCAGTTAAAGAAAGTTAATTGGTTAAAGTTGAGGTTTTAATTAATTAGTATTTGTTGTTGGTTCATGTCTTAGCTACGATCGTACCTAAATGGATTATTGTTGTTGTTTTTATTAATTGTAAATTTAAGGGCTCGTACCTACTTAATTAATTTAATAATTTAAATATGTATCTACCTAACAGCAGTCCTTCATTTTGTGTCCCCCCTGGGACAGGATTAGACTTGTTTTCATCAAACGCGAAATTAAGGTTCAGCTTAATTTCTCGCCTGTGTGCGTTGAACATCTGTTTAAATTTCTTTCATTTCCTCTTAACAATAGGGGAAAGGGATTAGTTTAATTGCCCTTTCCCCGTTAGAGTAAACACTTGAGATCCCACCAAAAAAACAATTATGATTACAACGAAAACGACCCAATCAGAATCATTTAGTGCGCGCTCCTTTTGCGCAAAGTCAATTTCGGCCAATCAGAAGAATGATTGCCGAAATTGCAGTGATTGACAGGTAGACCGACTTACTACCTCAGTCTTACCTGTTCTTTCGACTTGTACGGCCGCTTTTTGGCCTCCCTCTCCCCTCTCCCTTGTTTTCTTTAAAATAGGGCGTTACTATGCCCAAATTTCCTCCCATTTTCTTCACCTTGGTGGAACTAGTGCTTAGCGCTAGTTTCTCCACTAAACTTTTGGGGTTTCTTAGATTTGAAAGGGGGTTTAGGCTTATGTCCCACCTTTAGGCTTTCCCCTTTTTCTCTTTTAGCTTGCTAGTTTTTAGCGATTCCCTCTTTCTGGAAATCGCTTATGAGATTTATCAAAGGACCCAGAGGTCCTCTTAAAATAATCCCCTGAGAATCTCCGTTAAAATAATTTTATTCATTGTCGTGATAAATGATTCTGATGTGTCGTAATATCTCCAGATATTACCTGGGTCGCGTGGATTTCCGAAAGGAAATCCACTGAGAAGCTTGGACTTTTGGGAACCCTCCCAAAAGTCCCTACTTTCACGTTCAAATTCAAATTTACTCAATTTTAAAGCACAGAACGCACTCTCAAACTTTCACCACACCTTTCAAACTTCTGAAACTTTGAATTCAGCTTCTTAGGGATGATTTCCTGGACCCAGGAAATATCAAACGGTTAAGACCTTTTGACTAAGGTTTTAACCCATTTGATTCAGGTTCTAACCATTACCTGCCGGTGATCTCCTGCTGCCTGCATGGATCCCTTTCTCCTTGCTGTTCCCCTTGGATCCCACTGCTCTGCCTGTTGTGGATCCCTGCTGCTCTTCCCCCCAGGATTCGGCTGCTCCCTGGTTCTCTGGATTCTTGCCTGGATTAGATCCCGGAGCCTCGTGATTTGTCGGTGTGAGGAACCCCGCCGTTCCCCCTGGCCCTTGCTGCTCTGATCGATCCGGTGAATCCATTCCCCTGCCTACCTTCCTGGACCTCCAGGACTTGAAGCCGATCCCTGCTCTCTCGCTCCCTCTCCTCTCCGGATTTCGCAGGATCTATAAGGTGCTTTGCTGTGACTAGAACTGTTCGTAGACTTAGGGAAAAACAGTCTGCCAGGGCTGGATAGAGTGCACACAACTGGCCATCATTCAGGGTGATTTGTCCGACACCCTTTGCTTCTTCTTGCTTCATTCAGGGTGATTTGTCCGACACCCAACTGCCATTCTGATCTGGAACTTGCCGTGCACTGCTATCCCCCCTGGTTGAGGCTTGCTCCCTCAACCGATTGACGATTGCCACTGCATCTCAAACTTCAGCCGCTTCTTGGCCCTTAAGAGCCTATTTCAAGGCTGCCAAACTTTAGGACTGTGGGTTCGGAGTTGGGACCACCCCGAAGAAGATAACATCGAAACAAATTTACTCTTTTTCACTGTTTCTTTAAAGCTATGTCCCTTTCTTTGATCAAATTGTCTGTCTTCTGTAAATCGTGCCTTTGAGGGTACAAAACTCTTTTGTACTGTAATTCCTGGGGAAGTCTAAAAGACCGTCTAGCCTTTAGCCTTCGGCCGCTTCCTTAGGCAGGAAGTAGGATATTAGCTTCTGGCTGTCTGCCGAGCGGGCAGTTGGAACTAGTATCTAGAGCCCTGGGAAGGGTGGAAATCTGTGCGATATTGACTGTTTTATAACTTTGAGCAGCATATAGGACACAGTTCGCATATAGGCAGACCCCCTCGAATCTTAGGTTCGGTAGACAGAATATAGTGATTCAATAGTCTAGAAACTGCACCAGATCCTGCGATATATTATTAATTCATTCGAAATTTTGTAGGTTTCAGGTTTACTTAAACTTAACTTAATTTCTTGGTAAATTTGGGTTTACGAAAGACTGCTGATTAGGGACCCAAATTAATCATATAACATAAATTAATCTCTTTCTGGCAAAGGTACGAGCCCAGGATAATCTGTAGAGTGTGACTTGAATTTGTTTGCTTGTCTGTTTGTCTGTCTTTGAATGTGCTTTGACTGTTTTCTACTGTTGTTCCACATCTGTGCTTTTATCTTGTTCATTGCAATTAATTATCCGTACCTCTTTTATCCTTTCTCTTAAATTCAGTTGTCTCTATCCTAAATTTCCTCGTTTGCGTATAATCCATTGTTCATTAAATTAGTAGCTTGTACTTCTGATTTCTTTAGGCCTAGGGGACTAGTAGGTCAGCCTTAGCTTTACTAGGTAGGAGTTGAGTATTGGTGGACTTGAGGTTTAAAGTTAGTATTGGTGGACTTGGCGGACTAGATCTTTACATCTGTTGGATTCTCGAGCGCAGAGCGAAGAGAAACCCGGGATTGTAACCAACTTTTGCGCATAATCTCTCGTTCATTAAATTAGTAGTGTGCACATCTGATTTTCCCTAGGCTTAGCTGATTAGCTGGTTAGGAAAACTTGAACGTTACTAGACAGGAGTTGAGCATTGGTGGACTTGCGGTCTGAAGTGAGTATTGGTGTACTTGGCGGACTAGATCTTTACATCTGTTGGTTTCTCGAGCGCAGAGCGAAGAGAAACCCGGGATTTGAACCTAGTTACACCTAGTCAGTAAGACCCGTGAAGCACTTTACGATCCCCATAAGGTGGACCATCCCGGATCGGGCACGCACTAAACCAGGCTGCTTGGTTCGACGGATATAAGAGTTGCCTTGGCATCTCGTGTTCACCTGGCTGTAGTGTTTCAGTGTGCCTCTCAGTCTCAGCTACAGTAGCCCATAAGTTAAAGTTAATCTTTGGTGGACCTTTTGACCTTTCTCTTTTGTCTTTTCACTACAAATGTCATCAACTAATATCTTGTACTTTGTACTGTTACTGATGATGCAGAAACCATTGCCTGATGAGACAAAATTCATAGCTGTTTCTGCGTAATTCCAGTGCTGCCTCACAATCGCTCAGCAAGTATCTTTTCTGCTGAGATGATGGAGACATCAACTTTGAACATTTATTACTCGTTCATTACTTCGAGTTAAGAAGTCATCTTTATATCAAAATGTAGCTTAACATTCTTTCTTTTTAAGGAATACAGTGAAACTAATTTTGCTTTTCAAGACATTTTCGCAGATTTTTGAAGAAGTGCAATTTGTCAGAATTGTTGCAGGCTGAAATAAATATTTCGTGAGACATCCGTACATCTATCAAATAGCTCGAGATAATTTTTTAATATCATGAAAACGCTGATAGAAAAATTAGCTAAAATATAAGCGCAACCTGGAAATTACATACTTTCCCCAAGTTTGGCAAGCTACTACGTTAGCTAAAAAGCAGCAACCGCGGTAGTTAAAAAGGTCCCTGAGTATTTAGTGTAGAGGCACATGTGCTAAGTGGGTGCCGAGTGTCGACTAGTTCGCATAGTAAATTCTCCACAATTGCTGTAAAATTTGGTTTTGCTTTTGCAAAAACTACGTTTTTTATGATAGCAGGCTTCGGAATAGGAGTTTATAAGATGCCCATGCGTCCGATATTTGGCCTCTGTGAGACCTTGAAACTGACACCTTCGGTTTGATTTGAGGATGTGTGTGTGTGTGTGTGTGTGTGTGTGTGTGTGTGTGTGTGTGTGTGTGTGTGTGTGTGTGTGTGTGTGTGTGTGTGTGTGTGTGTGTGTGTGTGTGTGTGTGTGTGTGTGTGTGTGTGTGTGTGTGTGTGTGTGTGTGTGTGTGTGTGTGTGTGTGTGTGTGTGTGTGTGTGTGTGTGTGTGTGTGTGTGTGTGTGTGTGTGTGTGTGTGTGTGTGTGTGTGTGTGTGTGTGTGTGTGTGTGTGTGTGTGTGTGTGTGTGTGTGTGTGTGTGTGTGTGTGTGTGTGTGTGTGTGTGTGTGTGTGTGTGTGTGTGTGTGTGTGTGTGTGTGTGTGTGTGTGTGTGTGTGTGTGTGTGTGGTATATCTAGGTAAAAATACTAGTTGTATTGCTTTCGCGGGGCAACGGTACAATTGAGTTAGGTTAGTTTCACTCTGGTACAGGTACAAATGGAGCTTAACAGTATATAATAAGAAATTAGCTCCCAAATCTTATTGAAACAGTTTTGTAAGTCCAAAGATAGAATAGTACGATTGCAGCCATACAAAACTAAATCCTGACCAAAAATTCTTGGACCCGAAATGTGAGCGGCTGTCCTGAGTTATCATTTGAAGGTAGCCTATATAATGTATATATTTTTCGAATCCTCTGGAACCCGAGATTTCGAAAATCCGAAAAAATCCGAAATTCTGGATTTCATTCACGGAAAATTTAAAATTCGTCCAATTTTTATCGCAATCAAAATTTGGCTCCGACAGTCAAATAGAGCTGGTCCAGCCACACATTTTTGCTCTTAGAAGCTTTTCACAAAAATGCACCCAGTTTTCGGAATTCCGGGTTTTCAAAATTACCGGATATGAAATATTTCCTCCAATGGGCTATCCTGTCCTTGGAGTCCTTGAAGCGTTGGACAAGGTCTCCTATATCCGTGTGAACAATCCCCGTGATTGCCAGGTAAAACTCCCCAAGCATTTACCTCTCGGGAATTGCTGACCCCGTTACACCCATTCCGACTACGGAAGGGTTCCAGAATGCTGCTGAATGGCGTATATTAAATGTCTTTCAAATGCAGGAACAGCTGCAACCTGGTCCGATCATCCGGCTATGCAAATCGCCCTGTGTACAAGATTGGTATCATTCGAAAGCTGAAAGCTCTTATCGGGTTGTTTTTTGTAGTAGGGCGAACTCGTCAAAATGTACTCAATTCCCGGAATTAGCGAAAAACCGGATTTTCCCGATTTTGAAAATTTTCTCCAATACCCACAATATGGGTATCATTCGAGAGCTCTTGATGAGCTGAACAAATCTTGTAATAGAACTAACTTGCAGAAGTGAGCCCAGTTCTCGGAAATCACGAAAAACTTCCAAGCTACAGTGAAATACGGAATTCGTGAATTCCGAGATTTAGGTGCATTTTCAGACATTGGTTCTATTATAAGATTTGTTCAGCTCATCAAGAACTCTCGAATGATACCCATATTGTGGGTATTGGAGAAAATTCTTAAAATCCGAAAAATCCTGTTTTCGTGGATTCCGGGAATTGAGTGCATTTTCAGGAGTTTTTGTTTTATTGCAAAAGTTGTTCAGCCCGATAAGAGCTTTCGCATGATACCCATCTTGTGGGTATTGGAGGAAATTTTTAAAATCCGCTAATTTTGAAAACCCGGAATTCCGGAAATTTGGTGCATTTTCGTGAAAAGCTTCTTACAGCAAAAATGTGTAGCGGGACCAGCTCTGTTCGACTGTCAGAACCAAATTTTGATTACGATAAAAATAGGGCGAAAAACTAAAAATTTTTTCGTGAATGAAATCCGGAATTTTGGATTTTTTCGGATTTTCGAAATTTCGGGTTCCTGAGGACTCGAAAAATATATACATTATATAAAAGCTACCTTCAAATGATAACTCGGGACAGACGCTCCCATTTCGGTTCCAAGAATTTCCATTTCGGTTCCAAGAATTTTTGGTCAGACTTTGGTTTTGTACAAGAAAATCCATTCAAAACTAGTTTTGTACAAGAAAAGTCATACAAAACTAGTTTTGTACAAGAAAAGCCATACAAAATACAAAACCAGAATTGTACGAGGAGGCCATACAAACTAGTTTTGTACAATTTCGCGATCAGTACGCAACATGTGTGGAGGATAGAAAAATTGAAATGCTGCTAGGTCTAAGCTTTTAGGCTGGAATGCGACTGAATTAATACTTTAATATTGGTAATGGATTTCAGCAAGTTTTGTAGTCCGATAAATTTTGTATATTGATATGATAACTTTTAAATTTTGTATATTGATATGATAATTTTTGTATATTGATGTTGATCTGAGATGTACTCTTCGACACGTTGATAGTTAGCTACTCTTTAACAGTATGAGTGTTTCTTTTCTGGGTCTGTTGAATATGAATCTAAAAGGTATTGGCTGTTGGTCTGTGCTTGTCGTCTTTAATATTCGGTCTCTAGTTGAAGTTGAGTATTGTTCGCTATTTTGGGATGTTTTGACATAGAAGTTTAAGATTTCTTGCTGTTTAGTGATGGACATTTTTATTTGCAAAAGGGATCCAAAGTTGGGGACTTATCTCCCCAGGAAACTAAGTGGGGTTAATGCGTCTAAGTTTTTGAATTTTGGGAGCCAACTTCACCCCGAGAGCTGAGTTCATACGTCACGGAGAAGTGACGTATAATAACACGCACACACGAGAAACGCACTACATGAAAGGGAGTCGCAAGCTCCGCCCTACACGTCACGCACCTATGATTGACAGGTCTTCCCCAAAACCCCAGAATTTCCTCAAATTTTTAAATCAGTCCTGGTTTGGCCGCCGTACGAATCAGTCGTGTCCTGCAAATTCACTTGCTGTTGCTACGTTGTTACTTGACGACCGAGGGCCTTAGGGAGTGACCGGTCTACACTTGGATTTGGATCGTTCGAAGGTCTGCGAAAGAGACCTGTGAGTATATTTTCTTGTATCCCGGGACCGGCCACGACTCAGTTTGTATCTATTGCCAGAACGTCATTTTACAGTTATTCTATTCTCTGTGATTTACTTTTCCCTGCTTTTCCCTTCTTTGGGTATACACGTCACTATCCGGATCAACAGTTGAGAGGTAACTAGAGTTTGTAAGTTGGGATTGGTCAGATGAACTTCGGAATACTTGAGATTTTCAAAAAGAGATCATTCAAAACTTAGGTGCTGTACACCCTATTCTGAATTTGTTATGTTATGTGTTGTTCTGAGAGTTCTTGTGTGTGTATTGTTGTCAGTACCTATGTCCTGTGACTTTGTATTTTAATTGAACTTAACTTGAACTATTTTAACTGTGAAATAACCCTTGGCATAATACTCATTAAAATAATAATTTAATCGAATTCTTAGAATCTGCTTAAGCCGCGCCAGAGCGAGACAATTTAGGTTTAGGTAGGCATTACGATAGTGAGAACAAATATTAGTAGAAGTAGAAATCAACTCAGTTTAATTGAGTGTCATATGTTGTTTCTATGGACCCCTGTGCTTGTAATTGAGGGATTCCGAGACTGTCAGACCAAACCCAGTGCTCGACGCTGATCCGCAGAGATCAGTGTTTAACTTTGAAACAGAGAGATTAAAACGGCCCCCCCAACTAACCTTTTTGTCACATGTGGAGCCCGCCTTTGGAGGAAAAAATATTGGAGTTTTTTTAAACAGAATTTTTAGAAAGGAGAATTGCAACGTTTTTGGAAGTTTGTTTTTTCTAAAATTCTGGGCTCCTAATTTTTTCCAAAAGAACTCACTGTTTGTTCCACGCCGACTCTTATTGCGTAAATATTGTACTCGTTGTGTTTTTAAGTACAATAATATACTGTTTGATAATTTAGTTGCTTAGTTAGGTAAGATAACTTTACGTAATACCTAGAATGCCTGATCCGACAGAGACGGGAGGGGGGTCACCTCCCAACCCACCGGAACAACCAGAGTCTCCTCCGTCCACGCTGCGTCCGGCTGTGCCCGAAACCATTGCTTTAACAGCTCTGACGAAAACTCTAACTGAATTTAATGCTGTAGTCAGGGCTCAGGGAGTAGCCACTGCTTTCAGTTCAGTTCCCATTCATCATAGTCACTCTTCAGAATCGTTTGAGGAGCACGTCGAATAATACGAAAGATTTTGTAGCGTAATGAACTTCGATGAATGGCAAAAAGTGCATACTTTCTCAAGTTCTTTAAAAGGACGTGTCCTCGAGCTTTTCAGATCGGTGCCCAAAGATAGTAGGGGCAACTGGACTAAACTGATTACTGAAGCAAAGAAAATTATGGTACCTCCGCACACTGCGCTTCACGCCTCTTCCCTGATGTTCCAGGTGAAACAGGAAAAGGGATAGCCAGTGGCAGATTATTTGATGTTCTTAAATAGATATGCCCGCCTTAATTTTAAGGAGGAGGATGGGTTTTCGGATAAACAAATTGAATTGTTAAAATTACGTTTGTTCCTTTTTGGACTGAGAACTGACCTTAAAAACAGGGTGCTAACTGGATGTTCTACATTAGCCAAGGCAGTTGAGAGAGCTCAACTGGCAGAAGGAGAGTACCCGGAGGAAGGATACCCATTCTTTTTGGAACCAAACTTTCGAGGAGAACAAGATGCAATTGCGGCAATCGCTGAAGCAGAAAAGGCTGTTAGAGATTTGAAAATTCGTTTCGAAAAATTTGAGGCTGAAAATTCCAAGAAAACGTCTGGTGCGGGAAAAAATGAACGCTCTCGAGAATTACAGCCCGGTACCACTTGTTTCAACTGCAATAAACCTGGCCACATCTGACGCCAGTGCCGACAACCGGGAGGAGGAGCTTATCGTGCAGGAAATCAAAATTTTCAGTCTAATCGTGGTTCTTTTCGAAATCGAAATTATGACTCTCGAGGTGGGCCAGGGCACGACAACTATGATCGCGGCAAATATAACGATAATAATGGAAACAGTAATAGGGAACGTTATGATAACCGAAATACTAGGAGCTATGATAATCGGGATAACCGAAATTATGAACGTAGGGACGATCGAAACTATGATTCACAGTATAGGAACGAGCGTTACCGTCCCGATAATCGGCGAGACAGTGGCCAACAGTCTGACAGGTGGGACCAGCGGTCTGATCTCCCTGCACAGATGAGACGCGAATATGGACCGAAATTCGCGGTCTCGCGGTCTAGGGCCCGGGAAGCCGGACATTATAATGACAGTCCAGGGAGGGGTCGAAATTATTCCGGGTCCACCTATTCTGGCAGCGACCGCTCAGAATATTACGGTCGCAGGCCGTATTGTAGTCGACAGCCTCGGTCTGATTCCGGGTCGCTATGCCAGTATTCAGCTCGTTCAGTACGAACTGTTTCACCGCGCTGCGTACGACATGCTAAGAGATGTCTAACGTCTACCCACTTTTCGCACAAAATTCTAATGTGCCGACAGCCTATGGTTTGTACTTGCCGTCCAGACCGGTATGAGCCTCCCTATCTGTTGAAAGTTGCGCTTATGGGTCCGTCACGTTCAACTCCGCGCGGAATGTAATCTTAGTCAGGACTAACCGAAAATTAGTCTCGGACATGTCTGAGACTAATTTTTGTCCTGACAAATGTCTGGAAAAATAGTCCTGACTAAAAAAATTGTTAGTCTCGGACATGTTCGAGATAATTATTTTTGTTCAAGACATGTCCGAGACTAAATATTTTTTGTCTCGGACATGTCTGAGACTAATACTTACTGTCCGAGACTAAGCTAGTCCGGGCAGCCGGGTTGGGAGTCTCGGTCTCGGTTTCGCCCAAAAGCCGAGACTTGGCCAGTCTCGGTTTCGGTCTCGCCCATCGAAAGGTCCAAGACTTAGACAGACACCCATCGAAAAGTTTTAAACCAAGACCAGAAATTTTTTGAAAGCATGTAATTTCAGCGAAAATGTTATGAAAACTAACTAACGACGTGCGTAAACCGTATGTGTATCTGTTAGATTCCCTTATATCAAGAGTACATAATAACTAAGAGTGTGACAAGCGTCACACTCTTAGTTATTGGGCTTGTTAACGATAATGGCTGACCTCCCACAAATTAGACCCCAGTGACCCCCCCCCACAAATGAGTACCTAGTACACAGTTATGTACCATCACTCGCTTGTACATTTATATGTTGAAGTGGCAACGTGACCAGCTGCTGATAGAACGTTTTTGGCTTCAACATGTAAACATACAATACAAGCGAGTAATTTTACACAAATGTGTACTAGGTATTAGATACTGGGTATACTAGGTATATGTACTATTGCTTATACGCAGCAAATGCATAAAAACCTGTAATAAACTAAGTTTAAGTTTAAAATCGCTAGTCTCGGTCTCGCCCAAAACCGAGACTTGGCCAGTCTCTGTCTCGTTCTTGGTCTCGGTAAAATATCGGTTTCGCCCAACCCTACGGCAAGGATGTCCAGACATTACTATTTCGTACTGAACTAGGCTCTGAATGTAGGTACAGAAATACAAATTCGTCACGAAATCATCGTAACTACTAAAAGTTTGTCCAATTTTTATTGCAGTTATGGCGAGTTTTGACAAAAGCGTATCAGACTATCTTTATGGTGGAAACAAGCTTTCACAATTAGTTTTGGCACTAACTAGTCACTAAAAGAGGAGAAAACCAGCAGTTTGTCATTTCCCAACATTCTTGGTAATCTCTTTAATAAGTGGAATGCCGTAATGATAGTGAGAAATTCAGATGCATATGATTATCATAGTGAGAAAGTAACAGTGACTGCCCAAAAGATGCATCTATGTGAATTCAAAAACCGATAGGTTTTCAGCCAGAACGAACAACTAGAAAATCCCGAAAGGTCAACGGGCAGCCGGCGGCCGGCCGCCCTTATATTTCAGCAGTTTATAAGATATTTCTAAGTCAATCGATTTTATGTCATGCTGACGCATTTTCATATCTTGGCCGGGTTGCAAAAAATTATCCTAAGCCTAGGAGTCCAGTTTGTAAGGCTCTTGTAAGTCCAGAGGTGTTTATTTAGAAGAATTGGGTTTTAAAAGGTTCTCCTTACCTATGAGTACCACACCTAACAAAAGTAAGGGACATTTCCAGCTTAACTTAGAACAAATCTTTTGAACCGGAAATTCTTCTAAAGAAATAACTTTTCTCCTAAGTTCCGTCCTAAGCTTAAGAGCGTCTTTTGAAGCGCCCCCAGGTTTATAAGGGCTTAGTCCCCCTAACTCCCTCCTAGACAGTTCCCAGACATCCTCCTAAGTACCCTTCTAGGGAGGGCACTTAGGAGAATCTTTTGCATATCGGCAGTACTGTCATCGTTTTTATCGACTCCGATTTACTTTATATGGATACCGCCAAGTGGTCAAAAATGCCATTTTTAATTACTTTTAGGCCATTTCTAGTGAAGTTGTGACATAAAAATTTTTCGCCCAAACAGGCCAAAAATGCAAAGTTTGGACCTATCTTCTGAAAGCTAGGGAACAAATTAAAAAATCCTCCTTGTCACTTAATGCACCCCTACCGGTAATTTTCAACAAAAGGTACTAGACCTCTCCAGCTGCTACCTAGTTCTAGAAAAGTGTGACCGAAATAACGAAAGTCCGAGTTTTGGGACCTTGGCACAGAATCAAAATTGGCCAGGTGCCAAAATGACCAAGAAAGGGTAGCATGGGAATATCCAACATCCAACATCCAACACTTAGCCGTAAATGTATTTCTAAAAAGCGTTATTCACAGAGATAAACAAGCGCACGGTAACTACCGCATGGTGCAAAAATGCGAAGTTTCGAATCCGAACCAAAAGAATGGTGGTTCTTGTAGTACTACTAGAGTACTTTATGGTGGTAACATTTTATCACTCCTGGACCTCTAATTAGCTGGCATCAGGCCAACACGGTCTCCAGGGGTACGCGCAGACGCTTTTACATCCATATTATGTAGGGGCGCTAACGCGTAACCTCACATAATCCCAGTGATCCTGCGCGGGATGAGTTTTCAATCCCATCCCATCCCATGGGAACCCGTGGAGTCCCATCCCAGATGCAAACACTGGAAACAAAATCTCCAAAGTTTCTGTGTATGCATGTAAACTCCATAGCACGAACGAAGGTTTCCTGACAGCAGGCTGCTTGCCTCAAAATTCGAGAGATTTCACGTCAGGGAATTTCGAGTTTCGAACTTTTGGAAAAAATTGAAACTTATTTATATCATTGCGTAAAGTATTTTTATTCTGAAAAATGTTTCTAAACCAATGAAATATTAAGACGCTTATTGCAACGAGACTCTAGATTTACACCATGGATACCAGCCGTGTTATTTCAGAAAATCTCCCTCTTAAAATTATAAATTTTGAGAGTTTATTGAATCCTAAACTTGTTTGAGGTTGTGTGAATAGGTCCTTTTCTGGGCCTTGAAGTGCAGAGATAAATAACCTCGTCCAAACAAGCAGGCGAATTAAGGGGGGGCTACTTGGGTCGAAAATTCGACCCTCACCGATTTGGCTCAAATTGTGCTCATTGATAGGCCCTAGGGCCCTACACAATCCATTGAAATTTGGGATGATTCCGTCCAGGAATAGAAAAGTTACAGCCATTCAAAATTTCCAATTCCTATTGAAAATGGCCTAAAATCGGAACTTTAGATTTTTCGCTTCTGACAATGATAACTTACTCAAATCAAAACCGTTTGAAACGTTCTATAGCTCATTTTGGAGCTAAATACAATATCCAAAACTTGTCGATGAGCGTTTTTCAAAATTCGGTTTCTAACTTTAGCAGTAATAGTTTCCATGAGACAACCCCAAAAATAAGTCAAAATTGACATTTTTCGAATTTTTTCGAACTTTGCAAATATGCACAATATTTACATCAATCGATAGGCTTTTCAATTCTGAAAAACTTTTCTTCTTGGCATAAACGTCTATTTTGCAGCTATTTAAAGTTATCGGTCAAAAACCGTTTATTAGTGAATTTTCAATTTCTGTGTTTGTGGAGTTGTCTCACAAAAGGGATTGCTACAAAAACTAGAAACCGAATTTCGAAGAAAGCGCTTCGACAAGTTTTAGATATTGTATTTAGCTCCAAAATGAGCTATAGAACGTTTCAAACGGTTTTGATTTGAGTAAGTCATCATTGTCAGAAGCGAAAAATCTAAAGTTCCGATTTTAGGCTATTTTCAATAGGAATTGGAAATTTTTAATGGCTGTAACTTTTTTATTCCTGGACGAAATCATCCCAAATTTCAATGGATTGTGTAAGGCTCTAGGGTCTATCAATGAGCACAATTTGAGCCAAATCGGTGAGGGTCGAATTTTCGACCCAAGTAGCCCCCCCCTTAAAATGCATTCTGTAATTCTTGTCCACGAACAGGATTTAATTAATTTATCACCATGGCTTATTTTGCCAGAGTAAGTATTAATGCACGTGAATGTTTCGCGTCCGCCACAAATCACTTCATTTTGAAGGAAATGTTTCTAAACATAAATATTTCTGCATCCTTTCAAACAAGACGGCCCCCTGCTCTCTAGTACTAGATTACACATTGACTACAAATGCCATTGACTAGTACAAACTAACTTTTGACCTCTGTCCAGGGTGTCAGAATCTCAGAGAAAGAAGATGTTAGACGTTAAGAAGTAGCGCACTCTGTCTCATTCCTGCATACTTTGAAGTGCGACCACAACAGCTGTCTCGTTTAGTGGACTTTCTTTGTCAGTGCGAAAGCCAAAAGATTACACATTATGATGAGGCCAAAAGAATGGCTATGTGTAATGAAGTTGCTAGGATCCAGAGTCAGAAAACGCTCTGCTCTCCGGTCTAGTGACAGAAACCGCTCTGCACTTGATTACACGGAAGGTCAGCACGTCCACTTATAGAAGTAGACTTAGGCACCGGATCTCCGAAAGGTGGTGTTCCAAAATCAGAGATTCCCTGCAGCCAACCTTTGTAGGGGTCTTCTTCGTGAGTTCGTTTGTTGCACTGGATTCCAGCCGATCAGCAAGAGGGGTCAGCACTTGCTTGGATTTGATCGCTGGATCGATGATGAGTCTTCGGCTTCCTGACCAGAACTTACCTTTGAGTAGTCCTGATCCAATCTTTAGGCTAACGCGCCTGACTTTCAGAGACAATCGCGCCTCTCTGTTAAACTCTGAGACTCTAGGTCTGACACACCAATTATTTACTAAACTTATTACAGGTATTATGGGTACACTCTTTGGCAAAATTACAAAGTACAATACAGTATGTGTTACTAACAGGGGTCGTTACAAACTGAGCAAAAACAGGTACAATTACAGATCAGTACAGTATACAATTTTACTGTACCAGAGTTGCCAGTTACCCTCGTTCGATTATTATTAATATTATCCTAATTTAGGATAATATTACCCAAGTTGTATAGTTTAAGTTAGGGACAAGGTTCAGTGGTACTTCTTCTTCTTCCTTTTCTCAAACTCTGTCTCTATCACACTAACTATTACACTGTCTCCAACTCTCTACTAACCAAATACCTATATGCTTTCTCGTGCGCCTATATGCTTGTGCTGTGCGACTCTTTATCCGTCCTTACAAACGGATTATCAAACTACAAATCAACAAACTACAAACAAACAATTATTAACTGATATAAACCTGGGGTCGGTCTATGGGTGAGTCCCCGAATCGTTGGACACTGCTTTCCCGAAGGTCCGCTCCAACACCTAGACAGGGTTACTGTACGGAACTGGCTTTTTGAGGAAATAGAGAAAATGGGGAGTCACCTGGTTCTGCCTTACTTATTCCTGATTAATGTAAATTAAACAACTACACAGTTCAACGAATCTACGGCTTCTTCTTCTTCACTGAGGATGGGGTGGCGCTTAGGCCAGAGACACGGGAGAAACGCCTCCCGACTTAAAACTGATGACAAAAATGGTTGAATTCATGATGAGATCGAAGTAAAGAAGTAGTGTTTTAGTCCTTTTTCCAAGTGATTAGATTTAGGCCTTTCGGTTTCTGGTTTAACCTCCCTCTTTGATCAGGTGGTGCTACGCTCGCTGTCTCTGTCTTAATCCGCTACTCGGCAATACAAGCCGTCTATGTACCTTCCAAAATGACTGATCCCGACTGACTGATTAACTGACTGACTGACTGATCCGGACTCCTTCGGTCCAATAACTGAGCAACTGAATATGACTATCTTAGAGACACAAGACTACGATCCACGGGCAGTTCAGATTCGGATAGAGCAGCGTAGCTTCGTCTCCGCACCTGAATCAAATGGGTTAAAACCCATTAGTACAAGATTATGGTGCGGGAATCGAACCCAGCAACCATTACTCGTTCCTTTGCTTTCCAGGCCCAAAATGTGCATTTTGGGCCCCATTTGAACTTGTAACTTGAGAATTGACTAAAAACTGCTGATTATTGCCTGTTTGACAATATTAACCGTTTCTGGTAACTTCCTGTCACCAATTGGGCCTTCCTGGCCTCTGCTAACTTGTATTATCAGAATTTAGCTAAACTTGCCGCAATTTCGGCTTGAACGAACTGATTCGCAAGGCTTCCACCTTGGGCCCGGCTGGGCCTGACTGAACTGGCAATTAGACGAAATGTTCTTGAGAAATGTACAAAACCTGTGCTGTTTACGACCTATATTCGGACTTCCTTTGCTTTTGTCCTCTCCTTGCACAGACCGGCCTTCTAGGGCCATTTTGGGTGTAATTTGCGTTGATTCTGACCAAATTTTGCACAATCTTTAGAGAAAACCATAATACTGACTAATATAAACGTTTTCGGCCTGTGACTGGCCTGATTTCGTTGATTTGTCACGGGAAATGGGCTCATTTCCCGTGACCCAGAGATTACATCAATTACATGTACGAAACTGGACGTTTTATGGTGCATTATTGATATTGGAAGATGGTCACTTGTTAAATACTTATAGTAATTGCCCTAACTAATGCCTATCTACCTATTCATGCTGACTAACTAAAGCCTACGTAGTACTAATGTTAACTTACGATTACCTGGTGTTTTAACGTAAAATCCTTATTAAGTATTTATTTTCAGGTTTGGGACTGAAATAACAAACTTAAAAATAAAACCTACTGGCTGACTGTGAGTGAGTTTTCGCAGATGATTAGTTTTAGTCAGTTTAAGCAAAAAGGCAAAAACTCACTCACTCACTATCTCAGCAGCCATTCTACGCAGTCCCTACTTACCGACCTACCGACCTACCGAACTACGTCTACTTCTAAATCTACCAACCCCTTATCCTAGTGCCCTAACAGGGGACGTGCCGAACCGCTATTCGATCCGGTGCTGGCAACCCCAGCAGCCAGCCGAGTGGAAGTCGCGCAAACTACCACCCTTTCACACGAGCACATAATTGCATTCGTGCAAAACTGGCATATAAATTAACAAAATTTTGATGAAAACGAATTTAAGTAAAAATTACATATTCTTGTAGAGCTTGAAAAACTGAACATTTTTTGTGCTTACAGCACCAAAAAATGTTAAGTAAATAGTGAGAAAAACATAATTAAAGTTTGTTCCTGCATATGCGTAATTAGCACATCTAATGTATTAATTAAAATGCACACACGCTGGGTTGCTAAATTGTTTCCTTATATAGGCTGGCTTAAACTTGTTCTAATTATAACCCGTGTAGCTCAAATGGATGAGCACTGGATCTATTAATCCAGAGACCTGAGTTCGAATCTCAGCACGGGTCTACTTCTTTTCTTTTAATTTGGCTCATCTTTTGGCCTTTTACATGGGAAGTTAAATGATTACGGTAACGACCGTGAACCCATGCTACTTTTAAGCCAAGACCATTAATATCCCTATCGTAGAGCTAACTCTTTCCCAATCCTTAAGAACTTCCGCTAATTAACACAACAAAACTAATCTAACATTTTCCTACCTAGAACTAACTAAATTACTAGTCCGCTAATCGGATGTCTACCATATAAAACTAAGGTTTTGGATTAACTTCATAATAGTTTAAACTGTTCGATGCTGGCCTTGATTTGGCTTATTCTGGATTCCGTGAATGCGGCCCATCCGTCCCCTAATCGCAGGGCAACCTACACGGATGACCGGAAATCCAGCAGGTTTGGCAGACCTAATTGGGGGTCCCCGTGACCCTAGACTGCCAAACCTGCCTAAATCGCCAAAATCACCTTTATTTCTTGTATACATTGCTACGACTTTCACTCCAAAATTAGCACTTTTACAGCAATTACACATCCAACCAACTAACATTACAGTTTATAATTTATCCTAATTTTGGGTCCAAATTGCTACTCAATTTGGCCCACTTTCCTGCCTACTATCTGAATAGTTTACTCATTCATTCTGGCAGTCCCAATACCCTTATCAGACAAAGGGGGTTTACATGGTATGCCCTCATTCACCCTCGCACTCACACAATTTTGATTACTAATTCACACTTTATAAAAGAAGGCTAGCTCTGGAACCTCACACTCCATGAGGGGTTTACCCAGGCAGCCACTTACGTAAATTTGGGGGGTCTCATTCACACGACAATTTACTACACTATTGACACATATAATTATACAGACATAATACATCCTAACTATTCCTTAACAAAACCTACCTACTTATAGTATGCATATCTTTTGCCCTTATGTTGGATTAACTTTGATTTGTAACTTCCAGTATTTTGCTTTAGACTTTGGAAGTTTGATAACTTTGGTGAAAGACAATTTTTGTTGGATTTTTGGGAACTTTGGTTAGTTTGGAAAGCCGAACGAGTAATAATTGCTCAGGCAATTATTACTACAAGAAAACTACACAAACATATTTCCGCTAAGGACAGCTTCAGAGTAGTTAAATTAACACGGGGAATTCGGCCATTCCCTTTAAAACAACTTGATAATTAATAATAAAAATGATTCTGAGTTTTAGTGCCTACTGATTTTTTTGGATAAGCCGAACCACACACAATTACAGTTCACAATAACAATGCATAATTACAGACAATAATATTACTTCAGTAGCGCCTACTTTGCGATTATGGCCGGCAATTCCTAATTGCCGGCTGTGGGGAAAACAGTCCCTAAATTAACTCAGTTCTGAATATGAGGTCATGACCAAGGGACCTCCTACCTCAACTCAGGGGTGGGTCCCCACTCAAAATCCCAAGCTTCATTAATACAACCCCGAAAACAGCAATACACAAAAAGTGTTTTGGGCGCACGCCCCTACAAAAATTAAGGCCATTCAGGCCGTGGCTTGGGTGTATAACGTTAATTTTAAACAAGGCCCGAAGGCCGCAAAAGAGTAAAGTTTTAGGCCAAAAGGGCCTTTAGAAATTCCCTAAAGGTGCGTTCCTAGGTGCAGTTCCTGGCCGAGCATAGTACGCTCATTTGGCCCTCAACGTGCGGTGTTCGTCGTGTTTGCTTAGCTCATCCCTTCTGACCAGTGTGGGTCAGAAGGGGTCCCTAACTCGTGTGCTAACCGGGGAAAGCACGTCTTTTATTCCCGGCCAAAACGCTGGCACAACGGGAAGACGTGCTAGTTATAGGGGGGAGGTAAGCGACCGCTCTCGGCCGAGTCTCAGACGAACACTGACTGAGATTTGAAATTTTGCAGTGAGCTGACAGGAGTCTGACAGCTCACTGGTGTTTGCTTTTAGTCGGAATCTCTTTGATTTTTATTGGGGCTTCCAGAAGTTTCTGGAAGCTCCCTATGTTAATACATGTGCCCGCGTCGGGCTGGCCAAGCGGCTGGTCCGTTGGAGGGGAGATTAACGAGAACAAGGAATTATTACCCTCCAACTGACCCTAATTTGATTTATTTCCCAAGCTGAATTTTGGGAAACTTTGCAGACTTTTTGGTTACCACGTAGAGGTAACCAAAGGGGAAATTACTGACTTTAAAAGAAAAATTAAAGGAATTGAGAAGCAAAATTGTACCAAATAAAGGCCACTCGGGGCCGAATACAGAAAAATAAATATTAACTGCCACTTTGGCCGTGTTATTTAGTAAAATTTATATTTATTATTTTTAGGCCTTCCCTTGTCTCCTGGCCCCTTTCTTTCTTTCTAGACTTGACCTTTCGGCCGTAGACAAGGGAAGCCGCCCGTTGATCCCAGCAACAATTGTCCTTCCTCGCCAAGACTCTAAGTCTAGCTGGAAAAGAAGCGGAAGGGCAATTGTTGCGTAAAAAATATGCATACTAATAACTACGTAATTTTCCAGAGAATACAAACCAGATATTATTAATCTACGTACTTAATTACCTAAGACTAACTAGTTTCTTATCTTTTAAATTATTAGGGAGGGAGTTAAGCCCCCTCCGAACGTAATTTCATGCTATGTGTATGTGTTAAACCTTTCTCTGCGAGGCAAGTCTCTGCTGGGAGAGAGCCAGCAGAGGCTCTGGGGGTGTGAATGGAAACATGAATGGGCGTAACCTCACAAGTAGTTACGCATTGTTGTAAGGTCACCCAAGGCCAATATTACAAAATTAAAATGTAACTTAAACAAAACTTCTTTCGCTTATAACTTTCGCAATATTGGGAGTTAGGTGACCGGGTTTGGAGTTTTAGAATCAGCAGAGAATTGCCTTTCAGATAAAACCAACTTATATTTTGACCAAAAATCTGACTAATTAACTAATTATCACCTAACTAATGCAAATTAAGCCTAATTAACACCTATAAACACTAATTAACCTTATTCCATACTATTAATGGACATATTATGACCTTATTTTGACCCATCTTCCAATATTCGCACTTATTGACTGCGTAAAACGTTCTTAACTCGTAGTTTCTTGTCAAGTTGCTGGTTATTAAACAACTGCCTTCGTCGAGCTTGTTTTCTTTGAGGATTTTCAGCTATTTTAAACAGTTTCTGAGTGGTTTCTTGATAATGTGAGGCCTTATTCGTGGCCTGGGAAGAGTAACGACTCCTCCATTATACGGAAAACCGTATTAGGGCCTATTACTGACCCGGGAAGGGTAACGACCCCTCCATTACTGGCTGGTAGCCTACCTAAGCTTTCTTAGACTACGTTCCACTGAGGCTCTATTCCATTTTCGTGTCATTTGCGTGAGCGTAATGCTATTTTTGTCTTATTCCTCCTGTTTACACTAGAACCTATGTCCCTAATAATAAGTTTCTGGGGGGGATTCACACTGACTGGCAACTCTGGTAACTGCAGGACAGTTACTTTATACAATGCCTGGACGTTCCACAGTTCACATCAAAATTCCACAAGCACGCCATTCATTAAGAGCTCAGATCAATTCTATCAGGAGTCACAATCTCCCACAAGTTAAGCTTTTTCCCTGTACCTTTTAGAGTTCATTTTGCCTTTTCCATTACATACCACTCCCTTAATCTTCCAACCTAACTGTCAAAACCATCAACACTTAATCAATTACCTCCCAAATACTCACATCCACCCACGTCCCTGATCCCCTTATTTTACCCTTTTCACTATTCTAACAAAACACACCACAAAACCACACAATTTCAAACCATAATTCACCTTTCGCCCCCCCCCCCCCCCGCCCCCCCCCCCCCCCCCCCCCCCCCCCCCCCCCCTCCATTCCACCAACCACCCAACATCACACTTCGCCCACTCCCCACAAACCCTTTCCCAATTATACCCCCACTCACAGTACCTCATCTTCCATAATAACCATAAAATTAAAAAAAAAGTTTCCTTACACCCTCTCTTCTACCACTCCGCAACCTCAACTCTACCCAATGGCGCAAATGCCAAACCTCCCCTCCGCCACACCACATTACAACCACCACACCATCCATAATAAATTAAATTTTTCTATTTTTTTCAAAAACAAAAATTTTGCCGCCCGCCGCGGTCAAATTTGCCGGCCCCGGCCAAATTTTCCTCGCCTCCACCAATCCGCCTTTTATATTCCCCACGTCCGTTTTTCCCGCCCAATACCCTCCATCATATGATATGTTTTCCCCCCAAATAGGTAGAGGAAGCCACACCCTTCTGGTGGCGCCCACAGACCCCACCCCACGACAAGCCTCGCCAATTAGATTCCCAGAAGATCCGTGAAACTTAAGCTCAGACCCACTAAAATTACCCCAAAACCTAAGCCCTAGGTACCCTACCTACCGAACTAACAAATCTAAATCTTAGCTAGAATACTATAGGCCAAGTGGCCGTGTTACAATATTTAATATAAAGACTGGAGGGGGGGTGAATACAGTTGACAGAACCTCTTACACTTACAGTTTGAATCCAGAGATAGGCACAGAAATACAGATGATGGCGGATAATTGGATCATAAAATATAGCATATAGAAATATAAGTGCCCCGATAGAAATATTTGGGTGTCCCCCATCCAACCTATCACCAGATTGGGAGGCCTTTTACTCGCCTACCCCGACTTTCAAAGGCACGAAGGGACCCCAAAAATGCAATAAAGAATACGGAAATATCATATAATTTTGAGCCAGAGAAAAGCTGAAAACCGCCAACCGACCAAGTCAAGTACAAAAACTAAGACTGACTGGGCCTTTTTGAAAGTAATCAAAGAACGTGCAATCACGCGATCACACGTGACTTGCCCAGCCAATCAAATTTTGACAGAGTTTTGAAATAGAATTTTGGGCGTTACTATGAATATGCATGATGTATCTTTGCAAAAACGCGTACAATTACATTATTTCAAACACAAATTCTAAGCTATCGGGGCAATTTCAATAAAAACGAGATGCATAAGTTCGGACTAATTTTGAATGGAGAATCTTTTTAACTAATAATTAAATATGACAGTAGGGCATCACCGCCCTACTGTGCAGATATGTCGGTCCTTGCGGGCCGGATTATCTTCTTTGCGTGAAGGTTTGAATTCAGTTATGCATGCTGGTTTGCGCTCTGAAATTACTCCCGAACTGGTTAACCTATAAACTTTGAAAGGGATAATTAAAACACGTCCCTCATTACGAAATTCCTTGTTAAGGGGGGGTCGCCGGGTACCAAATTTTATAGTCACCGATTTCGCTCATTTTTGGGTGAAATATACCCTCATATGTGTCCAAAAACATGACACATTTTTAGAGTCCAGGGTCAATCCAGTTAAGAGATATTGCAGTTCAAATCCCTACAATTTAGTATTTACGCCACTATGCCTCGCTGAGGGCTTCGAAGACGTGTACACATAGGATGACAAAAGGCTACAGTATGGTCAATACATCAAATTGAAGCCTCTATTTTGGGCTATTTATTGCTGTGCAAATGGCAATGATACGCTAAGCAACGAGCGAGAAACGGCGTTTGAACCATTTGATCAAGCTCCTTCCGACTGTTATTTACTTCAAACTTTAATGCGCTTTAACTTTCTCATACTGCTTTGCAGAGACTTGGTCCAAGAAGATAAAATGTTCAGGACATCGAGAGCTTCAATTTGATATAAAATTTGGCTATATTTGAAAAATTTTAAGATTTGCCATTTTTTGACTGTAGGCCTCCGTCATCGCACTAAGGCATGCATCCACAGTTAAACACCAGCAATTGCAGTGAAGCACACGCACACATCTTTCTTTTATATGTGCAAACTGGCACACCGAAGTTGGTTGAAATAGCTCGGCTTTCACGCGACTTATGGACCATTATATCCAAAAAATTGAGAAAATGACGTATTTTGAGGCAAAACGCCAATGCGGTAACCAAAACTGTGAACTACTCACAAGTAGCAGCATGGATTTTGCGTATGCAAATTGAACCTCTATTTGTGTACTGTGTTAATATCTATACGCGAAATCTGTGCAGTAATCGGTTAGTTCAGGCCACGACGAAACATTTCCTTGGTGACGTTTTTGTAAGTCAAATTTGTGCAAAAACCGGCTTCACCCAACTTTGAAAATTTCTAGAAATTCACTGAGCTAACATAAAAACACCTCATACAGACATTAACACGCTACCTAGTCCAGATTAACATTTTGCCAAGCTATAGCTCGTTTGCTCTTGCACAGCGCTCAAACTTTTGGTTACCGCGGAATTTTCCTAACTTTTTCGTTTTCCTATGTTTAACACATGTCGGGGTCACCTTTGGAGGACTATTGTGAATGATAGGGAATGTTTTGCAACAAACGCAACTGTCTTGTTTTGCGGACCTATGGGGACTACAAAATATGTGAAAATGAGAAAAATCGGAGATGGTCGAAAATTCGCGACCCCCTCCTTAAGTCAGGAACCGAGTCTTATCTACCAGTTTGGCAAAGTCTATCCTATTAAAATTGATTTCGCTTCGCTACGCTTTGGGTTTATGCTCGAGATCCCTGTACCACTAGAACAGCAGGTAATACCATTGTATGCTGTGCATAATTTGGGATATAATTCTAGGTTACACAATATCACCACTCTAGCCTCTATGTCCGACTATGCTCAGCGGTTAGATTCCGGAGAGGTTCGCGAAATCGATGTGACGGAGTGTAAAACCGCACGTGGCTTAAGGTTCTTCCCCTCTAGGACTGGGTTCGCTAACGGTAAACGACGAAAGGATCCCTTTACGACCCGTCAGCAGATCTCTAGGCTACGATAAGCTACGTAAGGCTGCCAATAGGTGTCAAGCAACCTCTAAAACGATCTCTAGGGACACGTCTTATGCTTCTTCTATGTCAGATTAGAATATTAAGGATAGTGAGGCCTCTGCCAATCTCTTAACGGACGAGAGAATAGACGGTACCTCTCCCACTATTGACATGAATTTAGGCAAGAAACACAGAAATGAGCGGCACATAGTTCGGTTCTCTTGCCAACGGTCACTAGAGAATCGGGATTCAGGAGATCAGACTATCGACTCCTCACTAGTTTCTCATTCCGACGCTGCGACGAGTCCCCTGAAACGCCGAGTGTCTCACTCTGCAGCTGGGACGGGGAATTCCCATGTTCAAACGAGATCTATTGTACAGGACCATTAATGCCCACTCTGTGCTTATGGTCCGAACTGTGCCCTTACTAGTGACTCTATTGATTTTAGGACATACTGTAGATGCCCTGTTTGATACGGGATCACTTGTGTTATGACCACCCGATTGGTGCAACAACTTAAACTAGACGTACTCCCCGTAGAGGTACCGCAGTATCTTCAAACTGCTAACGGTGGGAAGTGTGAAGTTGTAGGGACAGTAACCGCACCATATTTTATTTCATAGGAATCGAGAGCCTCTACCTATCAGGGACTGGACCTTTGTGGTAGTAAACAAACTCACTGTCGATTGTATTTTAGGGTCTGATTTTATGACTAGCTTTCCCGGGGAAATATCACTTTACCTGGGGCAGCATACTATCACGTGGCCTACCAAAAGTGGGAGTAGTACCACGGTTTCCTTAAAATTACCCGTGGCCTCCAGAGATCGCGAGATACATCTAATACCCTATCTCTTTGATCTAGGTGTTAAATATCTCGCTATTCGAAGTGTATTTCTTTTAAACAAATGATGAAGCTATTTTATTACTGTTGTGTGTAAACCATCAGTCTCGCAGTGATGAGTCATTCTAACCGTCTAGACAGTAATTAGCCTAATGTAGTTAGTTGATGTTGTTCTTCCTTACGGTGTAGTTGTGCCTGCGGGCTTCTCTCATATTATTGGTATTTTTTGTGCTTTATTGGTTGCCACCTTTCTGTCAAATAGTAAGTTAAATCATTAAAAACATTTGTACACCACCTATGTCTCTTGATGATAGGGTATCTTTAGGGTATTAGTTAGGGACTCTACTTTTGCTTGTTAGTTGCACCCCTAGATTTCCTGCGATCGATTAGCCTCTTTAATTGCCGGTAAATACCGGACAGTTTGCCGGTAGTTAATATTTGGCGACCGTGACACGTGGCATTGTCCGGTTTGTCATGTGAAAATTTCATAAATTTTTGAATTTTCATTTACAATTTTCTAACTCAATTTTGAGTTTTATAGAATAATTTTTATACCAAACGATTCGTCTTAATTAGGAGATTCGTTTGTGATACTTTTTAATTAGTTTTGAAGACTTTCAAATTCTCCTATTGTGTGGGGTGCAATTTTAAAATTAGTATGAATTTTGGAGCTGACGAAGCATGGTCGGGGGAATCCCCCCAACTCCCCCACCCCCCCCCCCCCTTAGGTTATTTGGGTTCGGGGAAACGAATCTGAACTGACTGGAGTTATTGGGGCAGCCCAATAACCAATTTTCCAGTAAATTTTAGGTAGTTTTAGGAATTCCCCCCCCTACCCCCCAAGACGGGAATAAATTTTTTAATTTTTTCAAAATATTTTTTCTGTATGGTTTTTCTTCACCCTTTGGGGTTGAATATTCCTGAATAAGGGAATAATCAGCTCTGAAGATTTCACAGAAGCTGTACTGAGGGTAATTTTGTCAAATTTTTAAATTTTTGGTAAATTTTTGACCCCCCCCCCCCCCAATTGACCCCCCACGGTCAATTTTTGCTCAAATTTGTTCAAATCTGGCCTTAAATTACTCGTTGGGTCTTCCCCCAAGCGTGTAAAATACTTTCAGGCAATTTTAAAGGCAGAATTTTTCAAATTTTGCAATTTTAGGCCGATTTTTGCAAATTTTGACTCCCCCCAAGAGATCCCAAAATATAATTTTTGAGCATTTTGGTGCAATTTGTGCTTATCTAGGGGTTAGTCTGGACGCAAAAAGCGATTCTAGGTATATTTTTGAGTATTTTAGGTGATTCTCGGCGAATTTTTCAAATTTTTGAAAAATTCATCTCCCTCCCCCCGATTTTCACGAAAATTTCGAATTTTGTGTTTTTCTGACATTTTTCTAGCTCTGTGTAGCTTAGTATTACGTTTTTGTGTCACACTTCACAGTTTTGTGCCATATTAGTGCGATTTAGACGTTATTTTCGCAAAATTTTTGTTATACGTATATAACTTCAAGTGTGTTTTTTGTGCGATTTTGACGAATTTTGATTAATTTTACGTAGAGTTTTTGTTTCTACGTATAATCATTGACTTATCTTTTGAAGAATTACTCCCTTTAACTGATTGGGAACGAATTTGGCAAATATTTGACCAAATTGGCGAAAATAAACGTAATTTGACGAATTTAAATCACGATCTGTTAAGCAACTGCGTGGTTTCTTAGGTATGGCTGGATATTATCGGTGATTTATTAGTAATTTTAGTTCTATTGCGGCACCAATGAATAACTTACTGAAAAAGGATGAAGGTTTTCACTGGGATGAAAAATGCCGACAGGCTTTTGAAAATCTAAAGCAAGCTTTAATAAACGCACCTGTTCTTGCGTACCCAAATTGGGATAAGCCCTTTTATTTTAACAACGGATGCTAGTGTTGTGGGTCTTGGTGCTGTTCTAGAACAAGACCAACCAGGAGAGAAAAATCCTAAACCTATAGCTTATGCTAGTCGATCTTTAGTTGGTGCAGAAAAACGTTATAAAATTGTTGAATTGGAAAGTCTTGCTGTAGTTTGGGCATGCAAGCATTTTCAGCATTATCTACGTCATCGACAGTTTACTTAGTATACTGATAACGAAGCCCTCAAGTATATTTTTGCAAAAGCCAAAAATCAAGGCTATACTAGAATTGCGAAATGGGCTATTGCACTTTCTGAATTTAATTATCAGACCTTACATCGAAAAGGCGTCGATAATCCTGTAGCTGATTGTTTGTCTCGCAATCCACAACAGACTGTCGTTGAACATGACAACAGCGAAGTTGAAGACGCGAATCAAACTAGTAAATCTGTGAATAAGTTTCAGTACGTATCTGATGAATTTGATGTAACCGGTGATATGTACTCTCCAGTTTTTGTCATAGAGCAATATACCGATGACCAATGGTCACAAGCTCTTAGAACTGATCCTGACTTTAGTGCTTTTATCGAATATCTGCAAAAAGAGACCTTACCTAAAGATGATTTTACTTGGACTTTAATACGTGATCAATCTAACTTCGAACTTAAAGATAATGGAATGCTGTATCGTTTTAGTGCTGACATTAACGGTCGAAAGAAAAAGTGTTCTGCTCGTTTAACATGCGCACCTAGGAAGTTTCGCAACTATATTTTAGAACGGTTTCATTCTGATATTGATACTGGTGGTCATTTGGGTGTACCTCAAACTCATTATAAAGTGGCTGTGAAGTATTATTGGCCCACATTACTTACTGATGTTAAGTTGTTTATACGTAACTGTATTGTATGTGCACGATTTTCTATTGGGCCGAGGCACCCTCAGGCGCCTATGAAAATTTATCCGCCAGTGACTTCTTCTTCTTCTTCTTCTGCTTCCAGCAGCACGGCAGAGCCATAGCTTCGGCAGCATTAGATGCGGCCGATCCGATGCAGATAATCCAGGACTTTCTTCGGAGACCTCAGCGCCTCTGATTCCAGTAGGTCAGACGCCCCGAATACCAATTCTCTCGTTGTGGCCGTGGCTGGGCACCGCGACAGGAGATGACCGACAGTTTCCTCCTCTTCGTTGCACAGTCTGCAATCCGGACTGTCTTCTTTGCCAATTCTGTGCAGATATTCCCTGACGATAGGTGACTGGCCAGTGCGCAATTGGGAGATTATTATCCCCTCTCTTCGCTTAAAGCCTGCCTGGTCCTGAGATAGCTTATATAGACCAGCCTGAGGTCACTTTGGCCACATCCCCAGCTTTTCCCACATAGGGCAGAGAGGATTTGGCGTCGCTTCTTCAGTTTGGCCGCGACCTTCAGGATGTGTTGACGGAAGCTAAGCCTCCGGTCTAAAGTTATCCCCAAAAACGTGGGCGTGGGATTGAATGGGATCTCTTGGTTCCTTGCTTTGATGGAGACGTTGTGACTGGCCTCATGATTATCCATGGAGAAAAAGCTAGCCTCAGTTTTTTCCAGTGAGACAGTCATCTTCCATTTCTCGGCCCAGTCCATGATGGTATTCAGCGCTGATTCCGCTCTTGCTCTCGCTCCCTCCAAAGAGCTATCTGTGGCCCATATTGCTAGATCATCGGCAAATAAGCTTGCTTCCACATCAGGAGGCAGCTGATCCAGGACGTCATTGATCATGCAGAGGAAAAGCGTCGGCGAGAGAACACTGCCCTGCGGCAGGCCTTCCCGGAACAGACGATAGCCGCTATGCTGATTTCCGACCTTGACCCTAGCCATTCGCTCGGACAAGAACTGATTGATCCAACGCAGGAAGCACGGTGGGAGGCCGAGCTGATGCAGTTTCCAAAGTAGACCTTTCTTCCACACGGTGTCGTATGCTCGAGAGAAGTCAACCAAGACCAGAACAGTTCGTTTCTTCGCTTGGAGCCCGTCTTCAATGGCGCTAGTTATACGCAGCATTTGGTCCTCCGTTGATCGGGACGGCCGGAACCCCGACTGTTTGTCCGACAGTTTCCCGCTTTGCTCAAGGAAGTGTGTGAGCCTGGTCTGGACTAGGCGCTCCATTAACTTGCCGATACAGCTCAGGAGAGAGATTGGTCTGTAGGAGGCGACTTTGTTTCCGGGTTTTCCTTTCTTGAGTATGGGAATAATATTCCCCATACGCCATGCCTTCGGATAAATATTCTCCTTCCAGGATCGGTTGAAAAGACTTAACAATCGCTCCTTCGCCTTCACTCCCAGATTCACCAACATTTCATTAGACACCAAATCTGGTCCCGGGGATTTCTTTAGTTGGATCTTCTGTAGCTGGGTATTGAGCTCCGCCAGTGACTAAACCGTTTGAACGCATTTACGCTGATGTTATGCATTTCCCGACTAGTAAAAAGCAGAATGTTTGTGTTTTGGTTGTAATTGATCAACTTACCCGATGGGCAGAAGCTTGGCCCTTACGAAATGAAAAAGCCGAAACTCTTATACGTGTTCTTTTGAATGAATTTATTCTACGGTACGGGGTACCAACTGAGGTGATCACTGACCAAGGTCCTAATTTTCAGGCAGAAGTTACTAATACTCTTTTTAAATTAATGGGTACTAAAAAAGTTACGTACCACTGCCTATCATCCTCAGTCAAACGGCTTAGTTGAACGGGTAAATGGAACTATACGGGAAATAGTTAAGAAGTACGTAGATGTAAACCAGCGTGATTGGGATACTAAATTAGCTTTTGCAATGCATGCGTATAGAACGTCGTTTCATTTTACTATTCAAGATACACCGTATTTTATGTTGTTTGGAAGGGATGCACAAGTTCCAGAAGATTTGTTGTTTGATAAGCTTGAAAAGCCAGTAGAATCTTTAGTCAATTATAAGACTTCTTTAATACGGACTTTAACTGAAAACTGTCATATTACTGCTCAAATTATTTCTGATAAAGCGGAACTTGTCAAGCAACGTTATGATAAGCGCGTACGTATGAAGAATTGTACTGTGGGACAACTTGTTATGCGTAACATTACTCAAGTGCCTGTAGCTCAAGGAACTTCACCTAAATTGTATGATGGTCCTTACAGAATTGTAGAAATTTTGTCTGATCAAAACGTGCGTTTACGTAATTTGAAAACGGGTGACATTAGTAAGGTAATTCATGTCAATAGATTGAAATTGTTACCTGATATTAGCCCGGAAACCCTGGAGGAGTTGGAAATTGACATTGACGATCCAACTGCTCACAGTGGTGATGGTGTTGTAGATACGTTGCATGATAGTAGTGTCGTAGATACGAATACTGATGATGTACTTGTGAAGCATTGCGTTTTAGGATCAAATGAAAACGACCATTGTAATCAAGTGCAAGCCAACGAGCAAAATCGAGAGCTTGTTAATGTGCAAATTGAGGACGATGAGGAAGTAAAGTCCAACTATAGTCAACAACTAGCTATAATAACGTCTGTAATTCCTGTAATGACTGCTTATTTTCCGCGAACTGTGAGTAATTATTCGCGACAGTGGAAATCTGTGCAGGAACAGGAACGGACGCATTATAAGGACTTTGTTGCTAACCGTGACGCATTCGTAACATCGCGTCAGAATAAATTGGCCACTGGGAATTTTTAATATCATACAAACGCACAACCTGTATGTTTAACTTCTGGTTGGTGCGCGACTACCCCATAATGTACTGACTGTAGCTCACTACAATTAGTGTCTGTCGTGTACGGTAGTCAGGTTACGCTATACTTTTTGTTTTTCCAGTTTTTCTTTTTGCAATTTACTACTTTTTGCTACGTTACTACTACTTTTCGTATTTTCAGTAATTTTTTTGAAAGCTAACGTGTTACTATTTTTACTCAAGCTACGTTTTGTTGTTTACTCTATTGGAGTTTATTACGGAATTCTTGTACTTTTTGAAAAGCAAGCATTTATTTTTGGCAAGCAACTACGTATCTTACTTGTTTTGTTGTTGTTGAAGCGATATGCTTAAAGAGGCTTATATACTACGTTCAATATTTAAAACGCCTCATTACTACGTTTAATTTGAAGAATCTTTGATTGGAAGTTTAGCTTGCTCATATATATTTGTAGTATTTAATCAGTATTTTTCTTTGTTCGTTAACTGGTATTTTCCTTGCATTAATCTTACGGCATTCTATGCATAATCTACTTCATTTTTGTATTTTTGATTGTTGTTTTATGAATCTCAATATTATGTGTGACAGCTTAGCCCATATCCTGAAAGCTGTAAAGTGCAAAACATCAACGGCATCGAAAAGAGGCAAAAGCGGTCTACTAATAATAAAGGAAAGACCGTAAAATATGTGATGCCAGCACTTAGTAGTTTAGGTTTAGATAAGACAGCTTTATTGATTATGTTGTATTCTTTATTTTTGACGGGCAAGCTAAGCGGATGCTATTCATTTGGTGTTGATTGATACTTATTTAGTTTGGTGTTTTGGAAATCTATGGTTAATTTTTGTTTTTTCGGTTTTGTGTACAGATAGTTAGTTATTTGCTTTGTATTTTTGCTATTTAGTCTTTTAATATGTAGTTGTAGTTTCTTATCTTTAATCTTTATCTTACACTTCAATTTAGCTGATTTGCCATTTCAAGGGTGCATAGTAGCCTTATCTGTGTACATTTCTTTTCATTTTCTATCTTGAACTTAGACTTTAAAGCTCGGAGAAACATGGTATACTGGGTGTAATTATGTGTTTTGTGTTTTAGTCATTTTGTAAAAAGATGCTTTGTAAATCCTTTGAAAATTCTTTATTATCTTTCTTTTTTCTATCTTTCTATCCTTTCACTTTTGCTATTAGCTGAATCTTTCAAGAGGCTCAATTTTGGAAATTTTTAGGATATCTTTGTATGTCTAATCCCCTTTCTTTTTCAGCTTTACAGCTCTCTCGGTGCTCAATACGGTGCTTTGTTGCTCAACATCCTACCGATGAGTCCCTTGCCATAACAATATAGTCCCTACATCTCTACTGTCATATATAAAGAAGAACCATTTGAACTTTGAACTTAGAATATTTGCACTTAGTCTTTTTGATAGTCTATATATGTACTTTAACTTTTTGTCTTTACTACTTTGTCTTTAATTTTTCTTGTAGTGCAGTAATTTCTCTTTTCTTTCATTCCATTGTTTGTTTGTTTAGCTAAGAATTTTCTTGTTGTGAACTTTGTTGTGATTTTTCTGTTTTTGTATTTTTTTAAATTAGTTGGTTTTCGTCAGGTTCTTTGTTTTGTCTTTGTTGGAATTCGTAGGCACTCATTCTTTTCGCCGGGGGATAGCTATAACTAGCTGGATAGTGTGAATATAGATAGATGATTAGATGTTAGTTGTTGATATGTGATGTGTTATCTTTTGTGTTGTTTGAGTTAGGGATTTTTAAAATTCTTTATTTTCGCGCAAAGAAAATTGGTTTGCTTTTTGTTTTTAAGTTAGGTTTGGTTTAGTTTAGGATTTCTGTGAAATTATTTTGATGTTTTCTAGTTCTTCTGTTGCTCTTTTTACATTACCATTTACTTCTTTGCTTTCTGATGATTAAGTTAGGCCCTAAGAGTTGAGTTAGGACGGAAAGCACTGTACATGGTAGTTTCTGCTTCTTCTCATTTTTCTACTACTTCTATACCTGAGTATATTTGGCTTTGTTGTAGACAGGATTTTTCTTGTTTTGTCTGCTATTCTTTTTGCATTGTTAGCTTAGGCTATATGTTAATTTCGTATTTTGTTTTGTTGCTTTAATGCCATGTGTAAAATCCATTTGACAGTATGTTACCATGTTGTAAGTGTCATATATTACTCTTTTGCACTGATGTATAGAATAGCTTTGTTGTATTTAGTCTAATTTTGAGTTGTTGTAAAGGTAAATGTAATACGTTACTCTTTTGAACTGCTGTATAGTGTAAAATGTGGTATTTAGCTTTGTAAAGTCAGTTATTTCTTGCATTGTTTGGATCCAGTAGAAACGTATTTGTAAGTGTAAGTGGTTTTGTGTGTAACTGTGGGATTTTTGTGTGATTGTTATGGTTTTTTATTCATAGTGGCTAAAGGGTACTACTATTTTCATTTGTGGGTATCGTTCTCGACTATTTCTTGATTATTTCTTTTTTCTCTTTTCTAATTCTCTAAATTGAAATACTACTTCGCTTTAAAATGCTATCAACTTTGTTGCAATATTGAAGTATAGTCCCCTATTTTTGGTTCTTAGCTTATACTATTGAATTACCATTAGCTACCACTTTTCTACTATCTTTCTGAAAACTTTTATTCTTTGGTAAACTACTTGGTTTACTATTTGAAGTTCTTTTTGTTATCATGGGTAGTAAATGCGCTAGGACTTCTTATGGTTGCTTACTGGTCGCCCATGTCTTTTTGTCTTGAAAGTACTTTTTTCTTAAATTTTGCCATCTTAAAACTCTCAGCAGTTATGGTAGCATCTCTCTTTTACCTTGGAAATTTTATCAGGCGCTAAAATCTTTCGCCAGGGGATAATGTTAAATATCTCGCTATTCGAAGTGTATTTCTTTTAAACAAATGATGAAGCTATTTTATTACTGTTGTGTGTAAACCATCAGTCTCGCAGTGATGAGTCATTCTAACCGTCTATACAGTAATTAGCCTAATGTAGTTAGTTGATGTTGTTCTTCCTTACGGTGTAGTTGTGCCTGCGGGCTTCTCTCATATTATTGGTATTTTTTGTGCTTTATTGGTTGCCACCTTTCTGTCAAATAGTAAGTTAAATCATTAAAAACATTTGTACGCCACCTATGTCTCTTGATGATAGGGTATCTTTAGGGTATTAGTTAGGGACTCTACTTTTGCTTGTTAGTTGCACCCCTAGATTTCCTGCGACCGATTAGCCTCGTTAATTGCCGGTAAATACCGGACAGTTTGCCGGTAGTTAATATAGGGATGATACTAAGCATAACGTAAATACCTCAGTCCTACACCGCCCGCTGCCCATAATTTTCGTGAGTCTAAATGGACGACCCATACAGACTATAGTTGACACGGGAGCAAATTTGTGCCTGATGAGTGAAAATTTAGCTAACTTTTTAGAATTAGTCATTAAACCACTTGAACACCCGCCCCGCGCTGAGGGTATAAACGGTCAAACCTTAAAGTTTAGAGGTGCTGTCAAATTACCAGTCGAATTCTATGACTCTCCTGGAAACAAAATTGAGCATACCTTCCTAGTTCCGAAAGGCCTTGCTGAGGACTGTCTGCTAGGAACTGATTTCTTCCTGAGTTTTCATAAAGGCCCCTTGATAGTAAACTCCCCTTGATAGCTCAGTTGGTGCAGCAATTACCTGTTACTGAGACTGCCTACAGAGTGCCCGCCATGAAACATGTAACGATTCCCCCGTAAGCCGAAGTAGCCGTGCCCGCGCTGGTAGAAAGCGTAGAGCCCTTAAAATACGATGGATTGTTTGAGCCGGATGTAACTAAATATGATCAGATGTTAGTGCAGTTCAGGTGCTACCTGCCACGGTAGATTTGAGATCACGATGTGTACCAGTACTTATGCGTAACGGAACTGGAAAGCCGGTGACAATCTATGAGAATTCCACTCTAGGTAATGTAGTACCGCACAATCGGCTTAGCCGGCGGTCACCTATGCCTCAATATGAGGAAGTAGTTAACGAATATGGGGAAGTTGTGAAACTAGACAATCGGTTAAAGGCTAATCCGAAAAGGAGTCGGGAGGGATACAACTTTCGAATAAACGCTCTGAAAAATGTTGAGTCTTGTTCTGTGAAAGACCTGCCAGAAGCCATGCAGGCAATATCATTTGATAAAGACACTCTAATGAAATTGAGAAGGGACAATTTTTGGGACTTCTCAGGCAAAACAAACATTGCTTCTCCCAGCATTCTTTTGATATAGGGAAATGTACCACTTTTAAAGCACACATTAACACTGGGGACGCTAAACCGATTTATGCTACGCCCTATCGATTGCCCGTTCATTTGCGACAGCCTCTTCTAACTGGAACTAACTGAAATGCTGAAGTACGGTTTAATCCGGCGATCAACTAGTCCATGGAACTCACCCATGATCTATGTACCTAAGCCGGGTGGAAAATTACGACTCTGTGTTGACTTTAGACGGGTGATAGTGACCCCGACATTTACCCGATTCCGCGTATTGATGACATTATGACTTCTGTCAAGGGTTCAAAATACTTTTCTACAATAGATTTAAGTAAGGGTTTTAACCAAATTGAACTGGATGAAGATTCAAAAACTAAAGCTAGTTTTAACACCTTTCATGGACAGTTCGAATATAACATTTTACTATTTGGATTAAAATGCGCGCCTGGCAATTTTCAGAGATGTATGGAACGTATTTTGGGGGATTTACAGTGGAAAAAATGTATCATTTATATCCATGACATTTTGATCTTTTCTAAAACGTTCTCGGAACACCTTGAAATTATGCAGGAAGTTTTTGATCGTTTACGAGCCGCTGATTTAACAATGAACCCTGGGAAATGCCATTTTCTGAAAAAATCAGTTACCTATCTGGGGCACATCATTTCTGAACAGGGCGTCGAACCCTTGAAGGAAAGAATTCAAGCGATTCATGATTTAGCTGTACCTAAGACACTCGAGGACGTAGAAAGCTTTTTGGGGATGTGTGCCTATTACGCTAAGTTTATCAAAGGATTCGCCCACCTAGCTTCCCCCTTGTATTCTCTGAAGAAAAAAGGAGTACGGTTCGTGTGGAATAGTACACACCAACAATCTTTCAAACTGCTCAAAAAGAGTCTTGTTGAAGCGCCCGTACTCGCCCACCCTGATTTAGCTAAGGGATTTGTCTTACACACTGATGCATCTGATTTGGGGTTGGGAGCGGTGCTATCGCAAGAGCAAGATGACGGAAAGTATCATCCAGTAGCGTATGCGGCCAGATCCCTTAAAAAGTATGAACGAAATTACTCCACTCATGACAAGGAATGTTTGGCTATGAAATTTCGCATTGAACATTTTAGACATTACTTATATGGTGGACCGCCTTTTACTCTATTTACTGACCATTCCGCTTTGCGCTGGTCAATGAAACACCCCCCGCGAAACTCGCGCTTAGCTAGGTGGCAAATGACCTTCTCTGAGTATGACTTTGAAATCAAGCACACGAATAACCCCCAATTAAGAAATGCAGACGGATTACCTAGGAACCCCTTGTTTGCAGATGTAGCTAGAGGTTTACCGGGAGAGGAACAGAATGGTGATCGTCAGTCTGTACAATTTTACCAAGAAGATAGCGATGATCTGGTAGCCCATATTAATTATGTGGTTGTAAAATGGGAAGGAAGGGAAAGTCGTTCTTTTCAGTTACCCAAGATTTCGAAAGCCCAAGCAAAAAAGAGTGTCACTACTGTACGTTCAAAGGTTTCCCGTATCTCACAACAGTCCGAATTTGAAAACTCTGAAGAAAGTCAACCGACTCCCCAAAAACAACCTAAAGTTCGCTCTCCTGCTCATAACGTTTCGGATAGTGAAAATTCTGGTGAATTAAAACCCTCCATTCTAAGAAAGAAACGGGACATCCAGTCCTCCTATACCTCTGAGGAATAACTGGGTAGGGAAGAGTTTTGCTCTGAAACTGGCAGGTGAAACGTAAGCATCATACACATATAGTTTTTAGTAAAATGTTTGATGTTGCCGTGATAAGTCCAATGTTACTCTTAATCCAAAGTCTTCGAAAAAACTGCAGCAGCTAAAGGCTGAAGATGTTTTGTTGGGTGAAATTATCGAGTATAAAGTTAATAAGAACCTACCTAGGAATTTTAACCGCGCTGTTCGTGTTGCATCGTTATCCGAACACTGTGATATGAGGGACGGGGTTCTGGTGCATCTGGAAAATTTAGGGATACTGTGCTCGAAGTAGAGGTACCGGAAAGTTTGCGCTCCGAAGCCCTTGCTGCATGTCATGACAGCCCGTACGCAGCGCATGGCGATTGCAACAAAACTTCATTTCGACTTTCTGAACACTTTTGGTGGCCAGGAATGCATGCCGATGCAAAGCAATGGGTTAAGTCTTGTCCGCGATGTCAAAAAAGGAAGGGCCCCCTTAAAAATCCTAAAGCTCTTTTAAGACACGCGCCACTCCCCGTGGAAGGGTTCACTGTGATTTAATAAATATTTCGAAAGCATCTAAAAGTGGCATGAAGCATATACTTAGTTTCATTGACGCGTTCTCTAAATACGTGATCGCAGTACCCATCAAAACAAACGCGCGCATACGATCGCCCAAGCTTTCCTTGAGTTCATTGTTTTGCAATACGGATCACCAAAAACCCTAGTTTAGGATCAGGGTAAAGAATTCGTAGCCGCTTTGAATAAAGAAATTTGCGCCCTCGTTCAAACTCGAAAATTAGAAACGACGCGATATCACCCGCCGCTAATGGTCACGTCGAGCGCTGGCACCGTACTCTGTTGGATATGCTAAGTACTGTTACCGATAATCATCTAGAGTGGGATAACATGGTTCCCTTTTGTCCATTCGCATACAATACTTCGGTAAATGCGACTACAGGTAAAACTCTCCACTAAATTTTGCATGCATGGGATCCTGTGTTACCTAGCGCCACTAATGTAGACATACCTACTGATCGCAAGTATGTTGGATTCGATTATGTTCATAATGTGCGTCTCTTCAGGTGGTGCTTGCATTATCGGGATTATAGATGTAAAATTTGGACCGATTGCTCAATTTTAATGAACTCCCACCTGTTAAATATCAGCAACCCAGAAAGGTTGAAATCAGCGTAATAATCTAGTCTCCTTGTCCGGGGATGTGGCGCAGTGGTAGAGCGTTCTACTTCTTAAACCAAAGCTCGGCGGTTCGATCCCCGACCTGGACACTTTTCTTCACATCTTTCAGATCCTGGTTTCAACCTTCCACATTTGGCGACCGTGCCGTGTCCTTACCGCTCTGCGGAGATGAAGTCGTTTGTGATGCCTGGGAATGGTGGAATTGCAGGTCAAGATGGTTTGGTATATTGTGGTCCTCGTGGTGCTAAGGGTTATTGTATATGGTTGTATGGTTCTTTGATTTGTAAAGGCTCCCGGCTTTGAAGAAGAAAGAAGTATAATATGGCCTCGGGTTAGGAGGCAGCCGGGGAGCCGCCCTTAGACCACGTTGGTGCTTTGATTTGAGGACCGACCTGCAATTCCTGGAAATTCGAGGCCGAATTTCAAATTAGCAAGAGGAGTATGTTAAATATCAGCAACCCAGAAAGGTTGAAATCAGCGTAATAATCTAGTCTCCTTGTCAGGGGATGTGGCGCAGTGGTAGAGCGTTCTACTTCTTAAACCAAAGCTCGGCGGTTTGATCCCCGCCTTGGACACTTTTCTTCACATCTTTCAGATCCTGATTTCAACCTTTCACACACCTGAAGTTACTTTTGATGGCGGGGCATGCTTAGACAAAATTTCGGCAACAGAAACCACGTGTTTGGCTAGCTACCATTACGGCTTAAAAAGTCGAAATTTGGCGAAAGCTTTGTATGACAAATGCACATCCACCAGGTAAAAGAGCATAAAAAGAGCTTTACAACGATATGCATATCTCTTCTGTACGTGGGTTCTATCAAAAGTTACAGGCAGTTGAATATGTGGCAAAGTTACGTTGACCATTATCATTTCATATGACAAAGTAAAAACTAGTCGTTCGAAAATAAGTTTTACTGGATATATCATGATGCTTTTGTGTTGGATTTGTTTATTATTTTATGAAATACATTATACAACTTATTAAAATCAAAATATATGCGCAAAGTAGAAGCGATTAGTTCGAAATTTTTCAAATTAATTTTCTCATTAATGCGTCAACCAAAGTTGCTCAAATTTTGCATGTACGTTTATTTCAGAGGCACGCAGGGGCAATTTTTTTAGTTTTTGCTGAAGTCGGATATTCTGTGAAATATTGACGTTCAAAATTTTTGAACACGAATAAAATGCTCAACATTACATAAATCGAGAAACTGAAAAAATTGCCCCTGCGTTAGGTTTATTTATACACTTGTGCAAAATTTGAGCTTATTTCATTCAGCCGTTAATGAATGACACCGTTTTGAAAATTTAAACTTATCCCTTTCGTGTAGGTTGCAAGCCAAGCATTGGATTCTTCAAATTCTAAATATTGCTATTATCTAACACCAGGTACCATTGCTGAAAGTTTGAAATGGATTGGTTGAAAAATGAACTCAGGAGAACCGTTACCGGTAATGCAAGCGCCCCCTTCAGTTAGCCTGGTCTCTCGCTCGAGAAAAGACAGGAGCGGCTCCAGAAACGCAAGACCGAAATTATAACTGTAACGCAGCAGAACCAACTTTCCGCGTAGGAGATCTAGTTATGATTAAGGCCTCCAATGTAGCTAAGAAGGACAAAGTGTACAAACTTCTAGATCTTATCGAATTGGCAAGATCTTTGGTTGTGTAGCAGAGGTGTATCCCGACGGTAACCGGCGTGCCAAGCGCATCAAGGTACAGTTTAATAATATGGTACCCTGCGTTGAGCCACGCGTCATTACTGCTCCTACGCACCAACATGATGGGAGTTCAACCGAAGCGTCTGATCATTCTGAATGTGAAATTTCAAAATTACCTAAATCAGGACAGTCTGTCCCAAGAAAAGATTCCCAAAACGACCACTTTGTGCAATCTGAAAAGAAGGAAAGTAAACGTTCACAGACTGAAAAGGAAAAACTGAAGCCTGCAGTTTCCGAACGACCAAAAACTCCTGTCGATCGGGAAATGTTAAACCGCCCAAACCTGAACCCGTTCGAAGAAGATCTTCTGCCAGATTGGCGGAGAAACATCGTGTTTCTGAAACACAACCGGAACAGAAATTGGAACGTCCACCGCTCTCGCCAAAACAACAGAAAGGTCTACCCCCGTTGCATATTAAATATCCAGATTCCGGATCGGAGTCTGATAGTGCGCTCATTTTCTTAGGAGACGAGCCTCTTTCGCAAGAAGCCGACCCAGAACTATATCATCGACGTAAATGTTTGTAATCCTGTCGACAGAAATTGGCAAAAACGCATCGCCCGCACTTATGGTCTTAAAATCAGAAACGAGTTACCTGAAATGTTGCGGCATATGCCTCTTTACGAACTTTATGAAGTAATAGATGTGTTAGGAGATGGGAATTGTTATTATAGGGCTTTATTCTTAGCTATTACTGGTCTAGAAGATTTGTGGCGGGATATTAAACGGAGCCTCCTTGAAGTTTTAGAAACTAATGAACACAAGCGATGTTTTCAGGCAATGTACCCAAAAATTAACGAGGTAAAAGAGAGACTGACCAAAGCTTCTGAATACGCAACCGATGATGAGATTTTTCTTGCCGCCGCTTGGTTGGAGACAACTATCATGTCCTACTCTAAATATGGTAAATTTTGGGCTTGGCAACTATTCGCCCCTACCGCGTTATTAGGAAAAAACATCGAAACTGAACGAAATTCCCTTTACATTTATGACATTAATAATGATCATTTTATGGTGGTATTATCTGTTCGTGAACCTCCCCATGGAAGTTGGCCCACTGGTAAGGCACCGAAACTAAGTATACTAGAGTTAGTCACCAGCTCCTCTAACCAATCCTCGCCCACTAATCCACGGCTAAACAAAATGCTCTAAAAGCCCAAACCGATTTTGAACGAATATTTTCTAAAGTCCACTTTTTCAGGACCTAATGCCATATTCCGAAATCCATTCCGAAAGTCCCAACGTTCAAATAGGTCATCGGATGAACAATTACTCAGGTCCGTCTGCTTGGACGCTAAACATAGCTGTGATTTGTACCATAGTCATGTAATATAGTTATGCCACTAGTTTTGACTTGTATAGCTAGGATAATTAATGCCGTAACATGTACACCGTATGTAATAACTAATGTGTGGTGCTTTGCACCCTAAACTGACAGACGGGTAAGGAATTGACCGTTAAACTTTGACGACTATTCTGATTATACATTCTTTCGTGACTCTACTCATTTAATCCACCCTTACTGATGTAGACCTAAAATTATCCAGTCGTCGGTCAATCTGGGCCATGATGCCCATAGAGGCTCCGCTGCAGCTTCCAGGATTAATAGCTTCTGAACAAGTGCTGCATAGAAAACCCAAGGTTTGTTAAACCTTAACAAAAACATGTTACAACAAGTGATAGTTAAAAATAACCAAAAACAAATCGGCAGTCAAAAGAAACTGTCAAAAATTGTTGTGTAAACTAGTTCGCGTGTCTGCTTGCCTTTGTATAGTTTTCCAACTGTAAATAAGATATCTATTTAATAGAACGCATAAAATCCTACTATAAAAAGTAATATAAAGCCCAGAAAACTAAAAACTATCAAAAAATCCTTTTAACTTCTTTCGCTATTAACGTTATGTATGGTAAAAGTAATTTGCTTGCTAGTTAAGAAATTTTGCAAGGTAATACTTGATAATCTGTTGGTTGTTAGCATCATGTTTAGAAAATAAGTCATTGATCGAAAGGAAGCCTGACCGATCATAGTTTTTAGAGGCTAAGGACGCCCTAGGAAAACGTCATTGTCATAAATAGGTGAAATACATCCTGCGTGGTCTAAAATCCTTTAAATTTAGTTGTAACCATAAGAGTGTGACCGATTTTGACTTAGGTACTATTTGTGATCTGCCATGGCTCCCAGAGCACCCGTCCGTTGTGCTCTCGTGCCAGAACGGGATCCCGCAGATGATGCATCGCCCGCGCCACTTCCGTTATATTGTCCGCCTGATATGCGAGGTCCGTATATAAACTACGACAGTTTGCCAGAGGGTTTAAAAATGCTGCGCGGTACGGTAGATGTTTTTACTGATCCAGAGAAATACGATATGTTTGAGCCAAATAAGCGAATACATTTGACTAGCCCACAAGTCGAGCAGGTTGCTACACTGATTTGTACAGAATGTTTTTGGAGATTCGGTTTATGTTACTAAGGAGTGCCAGTAACGATTTACCCAGTCAGTGATGAAGTTCGTAAGTCTCATTTACCCGCAAAACAGTATTGTCTTTTGTCTGTGTCGTCGTATGTTGGTGGTATGTGTCGTTGTCCCAATATTAACTGTCAGTCTGTGAATGTTGTCCTACTGCAGCATTTGAGTGGATGGCCCCTTGGCCTGGAGTTTAAGCCATTGTGTAATAACCCTATCCGCGCTTTGGGTGAGATCGTTGTCCGCTTGTCTGAATACTTGCCGTCCGACCATTATGATTTTCGCATGCGTATGGTGGGGGATAGTACAGATTATTACCCTAATATTTTAAGTTTTCCTGGAGTGCAGTGCGCTTATCGTCTAATTTAAGTTTAGTTAACAATTTAGTTCCTTACCTTGTTTAGGAAAGTGTTCTGTTAAGTTTAGATTTTAATTTTGTCCCGTCCCCTTGCATTGTTGTATTCTGTACCGTCTCTGCTTGTAATTCGAGTTACTTTACAGCGGTATAACTGTTTCAGAATCATGTCCCAAAGCCGGCTCAATAACTACGTGTACCTGTGGTTGGATTTCAGTGACGTTTCTTCTGATGTCATCGAAATCAATCCGGACGATGACGCTATGTCCGTCGATTCAGCTGTCTGCGTCACCTTCCCCTCTCTTCCCCCGCAGCCTGTGGTCCGTCACCTGATGCGCCGCTACAGTCCCCCAACTGCTGCTAAAACCATGGGTGAAGCGGAGCGTGGTCCTGAGCGTGAGAGAGCCACTTTGCCCCCCTGAGCTGCGGAAGTCCGGTTATGAAGATTGGGTGTACACATCACCCGGGTCCACTGCTGCCTTTGTCCCCCGTCGGACCGTTTCTATCCTAGGGCCTCAGGTATTGTCTATGTGCACTGTTCTATGTTTGACATGCTTTTGGAAATTTAAGTTGAGTTTTTATGGCGTTCCGTTTCAGTTTCTCCCTGCCCCATTACCCTTCAGTTTGAATGCTTTTCCGTTAAATATCGCTTGCATGAGGTCGTGCGTGACCTCCTTCCCCCTCTTTCCAGCCTTTTTCGTTGTCCAAACCGTATTTGTGGTAGTAAATGCACTTTGATTTTATATGCACATCCGTCTTGGGGCGCTACTGGTCATCAGTTTCCTAACAACCAGACGCCTGAGTTTCTTTCTTTCTGAATATTTTTCTGTTGCATGCCCTGCCTCGTTCTCATCCTTTGTTGCCTGCTAACATTATGTCGCATGAATTTTAGGTGATTAATGTGAGCCTCGCTGGTTGGTACCGAGACATTAAATTAGAGTTAGATGCTGATAGCAATGATATTCTATGTTTATAGAAATCTGTGTCGGTTAGACTGAAAGAAACTTAGTCCCATCTCCTAGTGCTCGATGTTGTTGAATTGCATCTTGATCCCAGCCCCATCCTCTGATAAATGATCAGCCAGAGCAGAGATATTTGAACTAGGCCGGAACCCAGCCATTCTATGTTTTTTGGTTGTATGTTATTGATGTTTAGCATATTTTAGAACGATGGCATGCACAAGAGCGTAGTAATAACAGTTTTACTTAAGAAGTGCCCTCGGCCCTGGAACTTGCGGTTTAGTCAGTAACTGGATCTGAGACTCCCCATGTCCCTCCATGAGTAAGCTGTCACACCACGAGACGAGACACGACACTGTTTGCACTGTATACTGCTCGCTGTTACACTGTTCTGCAAAACATGGTACTGTTCATTGTTGAACGCACCCCAGAAGATGTATTAGGATATTGAGACAAGAAGGTCTAAAAAGCAATAAATATTAAGTTGCACGAATAAACTTGGGTTCTAGTTATTTCTCTGTTTCCGTGCTTGTCTGTGTGTATTTCAGCTCTCCAGTTTTCTTTTGGCAGAATTGATTGATTTGATTGATTGGGTCGGGAATTCGGATCCGTGATACTAACCAGACACTTAATCACTGAGTTTAACCTTTTATGTCTAACGATACTAACCTTAACGTTTCCTGTGTTCACTCGTAGCACCCAGAACTGAAAAGAGTCTTACTGATTGCCAACCAAATCTGCATTATTTTATGATAAACCGGCGTTAGTACTTTGAAGAAGTCACAACTGAAACACTAGTATAAGGAAGGTTGCAGTACGGTTTGCGAACGAACTACAATATTACTGTTGGAAGAGAGTCACATTGAGCTAATTAGCGATTTCGTGGTAGGAAGCCCTAGTGCATATGATCTGATAACTTATACGAAACGCATTTAATTGTCCTTCTTTTTCACCATAACTTACTCCGTACATGGTTCTAATTTTTAGGCTGTTTGCTCAGCAATGGTCATTTTTCTTGGTCTCTTTTTGGTCGCTTTCAGTTGGTCCGTGGTTCGATCCTCTTCCGGTTGGAACGTCACCACCCCGACCGGACTCATCAACAGCACCATCGCCGGTTGGACACTTTTCTTCACATCTTTCAATCCTGATTGCATCTCTCGCCAGAACCGTCTATACGAAGCCTCTGAGCTTCCCTGTGGTGTCCCCACGTCGGCGCCCGCTGACTTTCCTGACCGATGGCACACCTATCGCCTCGGTAACCGCCCCCACCAGCACCGTCTCACCAGAAATTGCTATGGTCCGGCGTGGATCTCCACCCGCCGGGCAGTCCAACTGGAATCTCGTGTCCCCAGGGTGGCACGCCTGCACCCACTCCTTCCTTGGCCGATGCGAACTGTAATAGAATGGAGCTCTGACCGTCGTAGTTCCCTCTCCGGTCATCTCCCCCGTCCTCAACCCCTGAAGCTCTAGCCGTCGTAGGCCCCTCTCCGGCTATCTCCCACAGTCGTCGTTGTCCCATCCCCTGCTGCACTGAGTGAACTGCCAACTGCAGTACTAACTCTAACTACTACTTCCACTGCCACTGCTACTGACAAGAAGATTTTGATGAACTAGAATTTTGTGGACTGTATAGTTGTATGCATATTTGTACAGTTGAGATGTCTAGGCTGGAACCTTACTCGTACTATATCTATAAATTCTGTTTGCGACTAATCGATGCTATCATTGTTTATTCATCTTACTACATTCCCCCCCCCCCCCTAGTAAAAACCTATCACATTTTTGCGGTGGAGAGTGTGGAGGACAGAAAAATTGAAATGCTAGGTCTAAGCTTTTAGGCTGGAATGCGACTGAATTAATACTTTAATATTGGTAATGGATTTCAGCAAGTTTTGTATTCCGATAAATCTAGTATATTGATATGATAATTTTTTAATTTTGTATATTGATATGATAATTTTTGTATATTGATGTTGATCTGAGATGTACTCTTTGACACTTTGATAGTTAGCTACTCTTTATCAGTATGAGTGTTTCTTTTCTGGGTCTGTTGAATATGAAACTAAAAGGTAATGGTTGTTGGTTTGTGATTGTCGTCTTTAATATTCGGTCTCTATTTGAAGTTGAGTATTGTTCGCTATTTTGGCATGTTTTGACATAGAAGTTTAAGATTACTTGCTGTTTAGTGATGGACATTTTTATTTGCAAAAGGGATCCAAAATTGGGGACTTATCTCCCCAGGAAACTAAGTGGGGTTAATGCGTCCAAGTTTTTGAATTTTGGAAAATTTAGAAATCAACTCAGTTTAATGAGTGCCACATGTTGTTTCTATGGACCCATGTGCTTGTAATTGAGGGATTCTGAGACTGTCAGACCAAAACCAGTGCTCGACGCTGATCCTCAGAGATCAGTGTTTAACTTTGAAACAGAGAGATTAAAACGGCCCCCCCAACTAGCCTTTTTGTTACATGTGGAGGCCGCCTTTGGAGGAAAAAATATTGGAGTTTTTAAACAGTATTTTTAGAAAGGTGAATTGCAACGTTTTTGGAAGTTTGTTTTTTTCTAAAATTCTGGGCTCCTAATTTTTTCCAAAGAACTCACTGTTTGTTCCACGCCGACTCATATTGCGTAAATATTGTACTCGTTGTATTTTTACGTACAATAATATACTGTTTGATAATTTAGTTGCTTAGTTAGGTAAGATAACTTTACGTAATACCTAGAATAATATAAATATAATTATAATAATACCTATAAATGTGTATGACAATATACAATGTATGACATTGCGTCTGTGGAATGTTGACTCACACTCAGAAACTGCTTATGCGTAGCTTCCGATTTGGCTTCTACTTCTAGTAGTTGTTCAAAGATTTTAAAGGAGACACTCGCATCCTTGCAATTTAAAAATTTCAAACTTGTTTGCTGATTTTTCTGGTTCATCAGGAGTTGGCTGTATACAACTGAAGGTTACTAAGCATTCCTGTTTTCGTGGACCTATCGTTTGTGATAGTTCACTTGTTATGCTTACTGATTGAATGTTTCTTGTGGAATGATTGAAGAAATCTCGTGAGTGCTACAAACTTCTTTGTGTAAAATGATCAAATGATCTCCATCATGCCCCATGTCAAAGTTCAAATGAAGCGTCAAATCATTTATCATAGGCCTATCATCACCTACCATGATATAGTAGTATTGAATCTCACAGTTTAAATGAATTGAAACCTACAGTTCGGTAGTTGAGAGAGACTTATTCCAATGTTGCCATCTTTCATATTTTATCTGACACAAAAAATTCTAGTTGAAATACGCACTTGTCAAATATGTAATCTATTCTGTTCGCAAATGGAAGGTTCAAAGGATGCTCTGCTAAGAACTTGTATAAGTAATGGACTAAAATAAAGAATTGCGAAGCAGTTTTCGCAGATAATCTTAATGAACTCAAGATAATTCAACAGAATTTGAAACTTTTCTGTTTTGACATTTTCCAAGGTAAACTCTGCTCGAATATTGTCTGCGCAGAATTTAACCAAATGCTCCTTCATAGTTTTATGCTGTGCGTGGCTTTTGCATTAATTGCTCATTTGAAACCTGCATACAGTAAAACCGATTGCGAAAACTATGGCAATGCTATGAATTTCGAAGACACAGAGGGCTATTGGTGAGTACGTTCGCGTTTACATTAATCGTGAACACAGCAATATGCTTATGCACAAACAAAAGCAGTCGGGTAGCGATCAACTATGAGATGAATTGTTTATTTATGCTAGTTGTGGACGTCAAGAAAGTATAGTACAAATCGATTTACTTCTTTGTCGGTCTTATCTTAAATCTTATCTCATTACTCTCTTACCGTCGGTAAGATTGTCCTGTTGTTTTGAATCCATGAACACGATAATGTCAACAACAGCTGTAAGCTTTCCTTACATCCGAGCCACCCTGCAGCCTCCCATCAACCATCCACTATCAAATCAGGAAGAAATTTTGAACAAAATTGGCCATTGGCCAACAAAAATTTTAAACAGTCTGAGACCAGGTATAAAACTGGAAGCTCTTAATTTGCATGCATTCTTAGCTATTTTGTTCTTTCCATTCAATAAGGTACAGAGGTTAACTATTACTTTTGGTCATGCTTCCCTATAGGACTTAAAACTGTTGCCTATTAACATGCGGAAGCCAAGACTGTACCACGCTTCTAAGAGTACAAATCAAATGTTAACTTGCAAAAACCTTATTTATTAGTCTGACTGTCATGCCATATTACGCCTGCGACAAATAATTAATTGCTGTTGAGAATAAACATAAATTAATACAAACTGTTACTTTTAGGAACATCAGTCACTTTTCTCCTGAATCCAGAACAGGCATGGACAAATGCCAGGAAGACCTGTCAGACTACGAATCTGGAAATTATATTGACTTATATTTCCGGAGAGACGTACCACACGCACGGAAGGCTGACTTTTCCGAATGTGAAATAATTGTACTAGGTGAAATGTATTGCGAATTATTGTTTTTCGAATTTGAGTGCTACTACAAAGTCCGAGATGTCGATCTTGCTGTCACATTTTCTTTCTTTTCAATGATAGGTGTTGGGTTGGGCATATGGGTGCTAAAGGAAGAAGAATTTAGGGGGAAAGTAAACACAATGTATCACCAGTGCATGCTTATTCTTGACTGCATGGGTATGCTTCCTTATTTCATCACGGGCGTACATCACATTATATTTCGCATGAGATATGTTACGTTCTTTTACAATTGGATTTATTTAATGAGACATACGTTGTCAAAATTTTTTACAAGCGTCAGTGTAATTTTACTGGTAGTAGTTTCATTTCTAAGAGTGTCGGCACTTTGGTTGCCCTTACAATACAAATTTTTGAACACGAAACGAGTGTTCTATGCAGCACTTTTAACTGGTTTTGCTATTTCCGCATGCTTGTTTTTACCCGATGTGTTTCTTTCTCGAAGCTACAGTGGAGCTTATGTGGAGCAGTCAAAGGAATACAGACTTCAGCTAACAGACTTTGCTTCATCAAAAACGAGAACTAAAATAATCACGGCGCAGGTGATTTTGTTTGTGGTCTGTTCTGTGTGCTTAATTTTTAGCAACATGATAATAATTGCTGGCATGCTGAAAGCTCAAAAATCTGTGCAAAAGTCGAACGCAGAAGCTGCGGAACAAACTCGACGGAACATAAGCATGAGCATTTTTTTGCTTAGTGTTTGTATACCATACATTTTGTATGCACTGTTAAATATTTGTTATCAGATAATACTAACATACAAGTACGAGCATGCCACAATTCGTTATTCCATGTTTTACTTCTTTGACAACTACAAATATGATGAAATTGTAAGTGCGGGCTCTGTTGAACGATTTTATATTCGATTTTACCTCTGGTGTCAAGGACTATATATCATTAATCATTCAATCAACTTTTACTTGTACTTGATATTTCACAGCCGCTTTAGAGCAAGTTTCTTTAAAAAGTTCGGAATTGTAGTGAAAGTCGAAACTTTCAATGGTACAACCCATAAGGGCAACAGTACTGCCGTAAGATCACTTGTAGGAGCAACTGGAAAGTAGTGATGTTTCAGGCACTGAAACTGGAATTGAATATTGTATGAGTTTGAGTAGGTATGAAACTTGGCCTGAAACTGGTTTCCGTCTTTCGTTAAAGTATGAAGATTTGAGTGTTTTAAGCCGCTATTACGTTAGCATTGTGAAGCGGAAGCCATTATTAATCTTCAGTTAATGCTCTATGTTGTTTCTGAAAGCTGGAGGGTGTAGGTTTTGAATAAACTGAAACTGAACCCGAAATTATCTTGGATAGCCGACTGAAACTGAAACTAAATCGCCTACTGAAACAACTGTAATGTAAAGTAGAAAATGATTCTTTAAACCACCATAAAACTAGAACCCCAAAGGTACACCCAATCAGGTATGGCATACGAGCAGCCTTTTTTCCAGATGCTCGCACACTGAACAGTCATCTTCCAAAAACTGCATTTAAAATTTCATCCAAAACATCAACTTGCATGAATTATGCTAATGTTAATAGTCTTCAACCTAATCTGTGAAATGTCACTAATACTAGCACTTATGTTTACTAATGAGCACTGATCAGACATGTTTCACGCTTCATATCTATCAATCCTTAAAGCACTGTAGATACAATCTATTAGCAAAACTGATGAATAACTAACTGTAAATTCGTATGTGTTGTATTACTTGGTGATTTAGTCATTGCTTTTTTGGACAGTTGGATAACTATTGAATTTTAATAAAAGGCCGATCGATCTGTTTGTTATGTGCTAACCGAATAATTGTTTGTTATATCAAACGAGAATATTGATGTCGATGCTGATGACCCTTTAATGCTGATTGTGTTGTCATTAAATTGGCGTTGAAATGTTAATCTATTCATCATAGGACAACGATTAGAAAAGTGATAATTCGGTAAAGATTTGGGTAAATACCGGGCACATTATACCCGCGGCGCACTGCCGATGCGATGGATGTTATTGTTTACTTTGTTCGCCATTCAGAATCTGCAATGTATTAAAAACGATTTCCAAGAATGACAAAAAGGCAATATAAAGAAAGAGTTGAGTTGATGAGATATTAAATTGAAAGCACCATCCTTCCAGAAAGTATGCGGACTACATCTGCTGCTTCCTCCGCTTCCATCATATTTCAATGTATATGGATGCTGTCTAATCGATATGGTAGCTTAATTTCTGGAAAATATAATTAGTGACTAGACAAACCATAGATGAGTGCACCTCTGTAACTTAGTAGAAGAACTTGAAAGATTCGAGAGAACTGGAGATAGTATTGGCCTACAGTCACAGTGAGTGCATGCAATTTCCTCCAAGTCAGTGTGAGCACGACTTCAGATACGGTCACAAGGGCAGCGGGTAGAGCCGATTCGCAGCAAACTGTAAACTGTAAAATTCGAAGTCCAACTACATATATAGTGTGCAAGGGTTGAAAAGTTTCCTGGGGTTGACTACCTATTGCAATAAATATGTATCAAAGCTGTGTGCAGAAAAGTGTGCAAAATTCTACAGACTTCCTGCAGATGTGCGACATTATTCAAATTTTTTTGCCTTAAAGATTCAACCGATTAGATTAAAATTAATTCGCATTAAGGAAACAGCACCTCGGATAAAAAAGATTAAAATTTAATCTAGCAAGTTAAACGAGTTAAACGGATTAAATTTAATCCTGTTTCTCTAGTGCACCTAAGATTCCAATTCAAATCTAATCCTGTTTCTGTATTCACACTTCGGATTAAGAAATCAACTAGTTAATTTCAGTCCGACCTGCTGAATCGCTGTTTCTTTAAAGATTAATTTTAGTCCGTTTAATCCGGCGCCTGCATTTTCTACTAGTTTTTAATCCTCGTGCAGCTACGCAGTAAACGGATTAAATTTTTTAATCGCTGCTTCTTTAATGGCGGATTCAATTGATCAAATCAACTCGTTTAGTCTGCGGATTAAAAATGGTCGGATTAAACAAGTTAGGGCCTATTTCTTTAAAGATTAAAATGGTCGGATTAAACGGATTAAAAATCAGCCGGATTAAAATGTTAATTGTTATTTCTTTAGTGCTGGATTAAACGGATTAAAATTAACTCGTTTAATCCGACCATTTTTAATCCGAGGATTAAACGAGTTGATTTTTTTCCATTTAATCCGCCATTACCAAAAAAACAGACATAAACTTCAGTTTAAAAGCCCCTTCGTTTCGTTCGATAGCTTTATATTTCAATGCACAATCGCTTTACAAATAAGATTGACGAGCTGTCGTTTTTGCTAACATCTGATACGTTGGCCTTAGTTGGTATAACGGAAACTTGGTTAACTCCCGAAATACTTAGCTCGCTTATTTCCACTCCAAATTACGTAGTATATAGGAAAGATAGAGAAGCACGCGGGCATGGTGGTTGCCTTTTTCTAGTAAATAAATTACTACCTAGCAAACTCAGATCGACCATGAGTATTGATGGGTACATCGAAGTAGTTTGCATCGACTTATTGTTTTGTGGTGCACCAATTTTGGTGATATTAGTGTATGGATCACCTCTTAGTACAGTTGCTGCAGATAGGCATCTGTGTGAATCCCTTAGCGCACTGGGTCTGGCTAGCGATGTCTTGATCATGGGAGATTTTAATTTGCCTGGGATGTTTGGGAGTTCTGATTTACCTACGGTTATGAATGGCAGACAAGAAGTCTTCCTTGATTGCTTTCCAGAATTAGGCCTTCAACAAAAAGTATGTAACCCAACTCGTGGCGACGCAGTACTCGATTTGATTTTGACTTCTGATCCCATGCTTGTAAGCAATGTGACCGTGACGGAACCTTTCAGTACTAGTGATCACTGTAAACTCAAATTTGAAATTAATAGAGAAGTTAAAGTCCCATTAAACAATGAATCTGCTGCTCCAGAATTTCGTTTTCAATCTGGTGATTACAATGGTATGAATGCATTTCTGGGTAGTATTGATTGGGATAATTTGTTTGGTAATGAAGTTTCGGTTGATTATATGTGGAATATATTTACTGATATTATGGAATATGCAATGTTTCTGTTTGTTCCTAAAAGGCGTCCTGCAAAAGGAAAGACTGGTCCTTGGTCTAAGAAAACAACTTGTGCATACAATAAGAAACGAAATTGTTGGCGGAAACTTAAGCAAAATCGTTCTGTTTTAAATCGACAAATGTATAAGCAAGCTGCTCTCTGCGCAAAACTTTCAGCCACTGATGACATCGAAAATGCGGAAAAGAGAGTTTTAAATGCAAAAAACAAAAAGTGTTTTTATAGTTTTGTGAATAGTAAACTAAACTCAAAAGGTTCTATCCCTGTTTTATGTAAGGGTAACAGTATGCTAACGGATAATCGTAGTAAAGCCGACGCTTTCCAGGAACAGTTCTGTTCTGTATTTACTGCAGATGATGGTACAATGCCTAATTTTGAGAAGCAAACCGATAATTTTTTTAGTAATGTTAATTTTTTTGAAGAAAAAATTTTAAAGATATTAAAGACTTTGCCTTCAAAACTTTCGAGTGGTCCAGACGGGCTGCCATCGTATCTTCTGCGTAGAGTAGCTTATACTGTGATAGAACCTCTGGGACGGATTTTCAGGAAATCCTTTAGTTCTGGTGAGCTACCTACTCAATGGTTACACGCGAAAGTCGTACCAATCTATAAAGGTAAAGGAGACTCTTCCGACCCTGCAAATTTTAGGCCCATTAGTTTAACTTGTGTGGCATGCAAGATAATGGAGCGCGTGATTAAGGACCAAATTATGAGTTATTTGGCGCTACATAAACTAATTAATCCGAAACAGCATGGTTTTCGCAGTAAAAAGTCTACAATCACTAACATTTTGTACTCAACCTCTGCTTGGTTTAAAGCACGAGATAATCGTAAAAAAACGCACGCAATATATATTGATTTTGCAAAAGCGTTTGATACAGTATCTCATCCTAAACTGAGTTACAAACTCTCCCAGTATGGTATTACTGGAAATCTGCTAAACTGGATTAAAAGTTTTCTCTCAAATAGAACACAATCTGTGGTAGTAAATAAAATTTACTCACAATTAGCACATGTTAGCAGCGGAGTACCGCAGGGCTCCGTCTTAGGACCCCTACTGTTTTTGCTTTATATAAACGATTTGCCATCTTGCATTCAAAATGGTGAGGTTTCGTTATTTGCTGACGATGCTAAAATTTATTCAACTCTTAGCCAGGGTACTGTCATAAGTCAACAACTGCAGGATGACTTGAATAATGTTTTTGATTGGTCTGTTATGTGGCAGTTAAAGATCGCTCTCCAGAAATGTAATGTATTTGTATGTGGTAATATTAGGGAGGAATCTCCTACGTATATAATGGGGAATACTGAAATAGCTTGTGTTAATGAAGCAGTGGACCTTGGAATAACCTTGACTTCAAATCTGAAATTTAGTCGTCATTGCCTTAAGGTTTCTAAAAAAGCCATGAAAGTATCGTCCTGTATTTTCCGTGCTTTTAAATGTAGACAAACGAAATTTCTTGTGGATATGTTTAAAGCTTATGTGCGTCCGATTGTTGAATATGGTACCGTTATTTGGTCTCCGTATCTGTTAAAAGATATTGATATGGTAGTGAAAGTGCAAAGACAGTTTACTAAGCGTATTAAGGAAGTTAGAAACTTATCGTATAAGGAAAGATTAGAAAGACTAAAACTGGAAAGTTTAGAACGACGCCGCGTTAACTATGATTTGAGTATGGGTTTCAAAATTGTTAAAAATCAAATTGAACTCCCATTTTCAAACTTGTTTTCGTATAATAATAGTTTCAGTTATAGAGATCATGCTTTAAAACTGACGTGTCAAATGTCAACTGTGGATACAGTAACAATAGCTACTGTTTTCGATTTCCAAAATTATGGAACAGTTTACCCTCAGAGGTCGTTTCCCAGGATAATTACAATAATTTCTATACCAGAATCCAATCTCTAAACTTGGAACAGTTTTTGAAGGGGCGGGGCGGGTTAGGTGACCACATTTTGGTCCTCTTCCGCCTTTTTCTCAAAATAATTCACTTGTCTCTTATCAGCTAACACCTAATATGAACAGAGTTGTTAGATTGATATATGTAAGATTGTAGTAAGTATATATATATATATATATATATATATATGCTGAGATACATACATATATATATGGATATATATACATATATATATATATATGAGTCAATTCTGAGAAATTCGACTGTGCTGCCTGTACTTCCGGACAACCGTCAAAAATCGATTTGGCTCAAACTTTCAGAACTTGTAGCAATCTGACCTAAAAGGAAAACCTTCAAATATTAGAGCTCAACTCCGTATATTCAACGAGTTATAGCAAAACTCGTGATTTTCGACTCTGCCACTGACGTCGCCGTAGGACTTCACCGATCAAAATTGTGCTCAGGCCGATAGAGAAGAGTCAGACAGTTCATATCTTAACCATACAGGCACCACACATGGGGCACCTATCCCTGCCAGTTTGAGTTTTCTAGCGGTCATGTTCCGCAGTTGGCGACGGTCGAACCTTAGCTTAAGCCTCCAAGCTCAGTAGGCGCATTTCCACCGTTTTTGACCTAGCGACCTCATTATGCCTTAGTACCACGCAATTTTTATAAATATTATTTATCCATATGTTGCCAACGTCCATGCGAAAAATGAGCAAAATCTCAGACCCACTTTTGAGATATGGCCATTCAGAGTTCGAAAAATCGCCGTTTTTGAGCCAAAATAGCGATTATGGCAACTTTGACCCGCCATAGCCGACTAATGAAAAAAGTTATCGGCGTAATATTTTAGACATATAACCTAGGTACCCTTGACAATGTTTTTTTTTTTTTTTTTTTTATTTTTTTTTTTTTTTTTTTTTTTTTCGTGTAATGGGGAGACGTTGCGTCTCTCCCCTATAGTGTGGGTTTTAGTAAAGTGTATATGTTTATGTATATGTGTGTTTGTAATAGTGTAGCGTATGTGTATTCTAGGGATGTACCTTGGACTAGTTTTTGTTTGTCTGTTGGATGTCTGATTTTAGTTGTTTGTCTGATGTCTGTCTGGCTAGGTGGCGCTGTCTGCCTTTCTTCTAGAAAGGCCTAGAAGTTTTCCCTTTTATGTCAACACTTTCGACCAATTAAAATTCACTAGGCATCTCTCTCAGCCTTCACTTTAAAAACCAGTCAGTCTTGTCTTTCGTAACTTTAGCGTGCGGCCGTTAATTTCAACGTGTGTGCCTAGCCTTTTGCCTTTCAATTTTGGGAAGCCTATCCTGGGGTATTTGTAAGTTATTGATTTAGTTTCTTTTCTTATTTCAGACTCCGAGGCGACCTCGTGGGTCGACCTAAAATTATTAGTGGTGCTTCACTGAGTTTTATTCCCTTTTTAATCAGTTCCTAATATGGTTGCTTATTTTAGAAAGAGGGTTTTATTATGTCATATCAAATAATTTAGGTTAGCCGCGACGGCTTAGGGAAATATCCTTGAGACATTATTTTAACTTTATACATTATTTGGGGTTGAATCTGTGTGTATAATCTGTCTTATATGTGTGCCTAATTCTTAATTATGCCCGTTTAAATTTCCAATACTTCTTAGATTCTGTATTTGTTTGACCATTCTCTGTTTTGTAACTTTTATTTGATGAATGCTCTTCTGTCAAAATTCTATAAACTGGTCTGTGTTATTTTCGGGAGTCGCTCCCTTTGTTTATTATCTTATTAAATGCGGTCTCAGTAGCTGAACCGTTAGGGTGTCTTAGTTAGGTTTTTAATTAGAATTGTATAGTCGGTAGGTAGGGTTTTGAGTTATTCCAGTCTTAGGTAGGTTAATTATTACTGAGCGTGTATTTAATTTAATCAAAGTTTCTTTAGTAGTTGAGTAGTTAGGCAGTCATTTGTCCCTTTAGTCAGCTCGTTTAGTAGTTCGTTAGGCTTATTTAGTTTCTTGGCGAGATCCTGCCCAGGTCGACTGGAACATAAGTCTCCTCCAGGTTCGCCGTTTCCATACGCGCACAGTTTCCACCCGTAACGTTTGGTTGCCTATACACTTCCAACTTTACATTAGGCTGCCAGTCTCCGACCTTTTTCTTGTTGTTCTCTTAGTTTTGCCTAATTTTTAGCTGTCGTATTTTGCCTTTTCCCTTTGTGTAGTGGTATTCATTTGTTTTTCCTTTTGTTCCTCGGA
>JASAND010005927.1:0-31748 GCA_030248195.1 Trissonchulus latispiculum | reverse complement strand
TTGTCCGTATTTTGCAGTTACTTGGCACATTACCACGTATTGGTATATATCGACCCGGAAAAAAACTTCAAAATGGCGGCAAAACGGTTTGCGTCAATGCGATTCCCACTAATGTGTGATAATATAGCGCCAATTTAGATGACCTCAAACTATGGGGTGCAAATCAAATAGAAAGTTTCAGTGGGTTTCGTTAAGGGACATATCGGAATTCCCTAAACTCTTCTGCTGCGGGAGTAGACTCGGGCCTACGCATGTAGGTTTGTACATTCCGCTAACACACAAGGCAATATACCTACCGTATCCCACCAGCCGACCATTTCAAAATTTTCGCCACTTTTCGGGTAAAACTATAAAAAAATTTTTTTCGAAGCAGTATGGGGGTTTTAATGCGTTTAGAACGCTTAAAAGTTTTACCAAACCTAAAAAATTTTTTGGGTCAAAGTATCATTTTCAAAAAAATGGCTATTTTGCTATGAAACCTGATTGGCGCGGCACAATTTTTTGAACTTTCAAACATAAAAAATGTTACCAATTCATTACTTGTTTTTTGGCCAAATATACAAATTTACGAGGAGTTTTTCATCTGGAAGCATCAAATCTACTCTAGATGCCAATATTTTGAGAAATATTTGTCTAATAATTTTGTCGGGTAAAAAAATCACCGATTTTTTTTATATTAATCTGAGAATCTGTGGTGCTAGAGCATTTTAATATTTTTCCGAATCGATAGAGGCAGTTATAAAACCGTTTCCAGATTGGAGCCAACACTTGCGAAAAGTTGCATGTTTGCCGAAAATTTCGGGGTCTGACTATACAGTGTAACAAACGTCTTACAGTTTTCAATCTCATTTTTCAAGATCTACAAGCTTGTTCCCGCTGAAATTAAACTACACATTTTTTGCTACAAGTCCATCTTGCACATTCCCCAAATCTCGCTTTTAACACGGATCTAGCATACATTTTAATTTTTCTGAAAAGATCAACGCTGCAGAGAAAACAAGATGGCCTTAACGAAATAAAAATCGAAAATTTCTCAAATTTGAACAGTTAAACTTACACCTTGAAATTTAAGCAAGGGTCTCAGATCCACAATGCGCAATGCAATCACAAGAAAATGGGTGGGTCTCGGAGCCGGAACCAATGTGACGTCTCCATCCCTTAACTCCTCCTCCCCCCGGCCCACAAAAGTGGGGCTCCCCACCTGGCCCCCAAACCATCTCTCAACAGCCGGATTCCCTACATCCGTCCCCATCCATGAGTTTCCACCGTACTGTCGGTCACCGGGTTGTGGTGGCTCGAAGAATCATCGTGTTGCCACTGTCGGGTGGTCCCTCATGCTGTTGGCATTTCTCACTGCAAAATCCGGGACCGCCGGACCTGGGCTGGCTTCCGGGACCCCGCAGTCCGCCCATTTCTTTTCAGGAGCAGAAGCACCGCCGCAGGAAAGGACTCCGGTTCCTCCGATTGGAGCTGAAGGCGTAGAGCGAAGTGACGCTCCGGGCTCAGCCTCCTTCTCCATTACTGTACCGAGTAGTCGTCGTCTCCCTGGCGGCGGGTGACTGAATTTTCAGGTTCACCTCGGACAAAGGGAGGCTCACTCTGAAATGAGAACAGGAAAAATAAAACTCGGATGAAAGGGACAGGTCATGTCACATTCAAAGCTTCTCAGCAGAATCAAGATTTTGACTGTAGGACTAATCAGAAAGTCTACAATCAGATCAGGGCTTGCTCCTAGTGGGGGCTCCAACACTGGCGAAAATAACTTTATTCTGGAAAATTTCAAACATTTACATTTCGGCCGAGATTTTTTGCCTATTAAACTACTTTGTGACCATTACCATAAAAACAGGGCATTCCTGGCATGTTTTTAGAAAAATTTACCAATTTCAAAACTTCTTCAAGAATTTTCCGTCCTCGATTTCAGCCGTCAGCAAACATTTCCCAAATGTTTCAGCAGATTATATCGATACACCGAAATTCACAGAGTCATGTCATACAGTCAGTATATAAACTTTGTCTTACCTGTCCCAATCTTCGGATATAATCTCAAAATGTGGGCGCGCCTGGAGCTAATGTTTTCGGTGGGTCGCTGACTGTCGTTGCTTCTGTCTCCTAGTCGGACCCCCCCGGGGAGGGGGTTCGAGGCTGGGGGCCAGGGGTCAGCAGCATCCCGACTCGCGTCTATGGAGGGGGGGCAGGGCCTTGGTTCTCCACCGTTACGACACGTGCGCGGCTGGCAACGTGTGTGAGGTCACCGTGGGTGGGCGAGTCTAGAACAAAATCATAAAATTTCACTGATATTTTCAATATGTAGTTTTCTGTTTCAGAATTGAAAAGTATGTATTACATTACGGTTTCCTTGCAAATCTGCAGTTCCATGTAAAGCAAGAGTGTATATGCGTGCATAGAATGATCCAATGATAATAGAAACAAAGTGTCTGCTAATGTGCAAAACAAATTTGTTCGCCATTCGGTTGAGAAAAGCAGCAAAATCCCGACAATGTTGCAAAGTTGGGTGGGTGGTGGCGAAAAGCCAGCCTGATGGGTCCATTTCCGGCAATTTCTTGAAAATTTTATTAATTTTCAATACAAAATTCTACAGCCACTTTAGGTACGGGGCATTTATGCTGCTCAAGCCTACAGGCTTTTCATACCAATACTTTTTGAAAATTTTAATTTTTTGACGAAACTTTTCACCTCCAATTTCACTAATGTAGTTTCAGCTCATTTATCAAAAGTTGCTCAGCTTCATTTGGTACCGGGGACCACTTTTGAAAATTTTAATTTTTGACCCAAAATCGCCTAAGGTCTCACCTCATCTCACTATTTTCTGTACTTTGTAAATACGCAATTTACATGATGCGGCCATTTGGTACCAAATTTGACATCTTTGAAAAATTTTAATTTTTTGACCCAAAATCGGTTTGCCACTTACCTTCATTTTATTTACAGCCACTTTAGGTGTGTCGCACCTTCTATGACAAAAGTTGCTCAGCTGATGGCCATCAAATTTTTGACCACTTTTGCAAATTTTAATTTTTTGACCCAAAACTCCCGTTCTCCCCACCACAAGCTCTACAGCCACTTCTAGGTACGCACAAAAGTTGCTCGTGCCCGATATTTGGCGTCGTCTCTGACCACTTTTGAAAATTTTAATTTGACTAAATCGCCTTGTCCACTCATCCCTACCATGTTGGTTTCATGGTTGCCCTTGGCTTACGTATGATCAGTTGTTCATGCTTCTACCTGTACCACTGTGTCTTATTTGACCACGACTTCATCCTCCTTCAAATGGCAAGTGCTAAAATGGTGGGTCTTGACACCTGAAAGGCACAGAAACCCCATGGTCAAAGTTTTTCAAGGGCACAAGTTTGTATTTGAGCGGTGTCGACTTGATCCCTCCCAGTGTACACCAGTAATATGGCCGATTTGCGTTTGATGGAAAGAAAAAATCTTTTCTAGCATTGAGGTTGAATGCATAGCGGTTGATTTTTCTTCGAATTTTTTCAATCATATTTGACCACTGCATAAATGGAAACACTTTCTGTGCCTGAGTCGGTATGCCGCAGTTGCAAGCAATGGCACCAGTGGCGCAAAGAGCCTTGTGCATGGGGGGGGTACTACCAGAACTTGCCTTCTGCAAGAGGAAGAGGCGGAAAAGTCAGACAATTTAACCATTAAATAGGAGACCACGGAAAACATCGCCGTCCAACGGGTCTCGCACATACTAACCACGTGCTCTACAATTTGCGCATTGTGCTCCGCAGGATCTGCGCAGGTTTTTGCGTTTGCGCAGCTTATTTACGGCAACTTCAGATTTTTGACACATATTATACGTTGCCGCGACCCCTATGATGGAGCACTTCTCTAGTGTGGTAAAAATTTTCGGCTGGCATCAAATCTTGTCACACTATTTTGGGAAAACGACTCGAGCATCTCCACTATATACCTTAATCCCAACTTTGAATCAAAATATCGATATTTCAACAATTCAAAAGTGACACATCAAAAACCGTCAGAAACCAAAAAAACATCAAAAAATGACAGAAGAAGAAAGAAACCAACTTTTTATAATGAACCAGTTCGGCCGGGAAACGGACGGTGGGCGCCGGCCGGGCCCCGCCGAACTGGTTCATTATAAAAAGTTGGTTTCTTTCTTTCTTTCTGTCATTTTTTGATGTTTTTTTTGGTTTCTATGACGGTTTTTTGATAATATTTGGTACTTTTGAATTGTTTGAAATATCGATATTTTACTATTTCGGTTGATTCAAGAGATTAGGATTAAAGGTATATAGTTGGAGATGCTCGAATTCCTTCGTTTTCCCCAAAATAATAAAATGTGACAAGATTTCACCCTACTAGGGAATCGAACCACGGACCTCCGGATCTGCAGCCAGGAATCCTTACCACTACACCACACTAGAGAAGTGCTCCGTATCATAGGGGTCGCGGCAGCGACCCCTATAATATGTGTCAAAAGTCCCTGGAGACACCGTAAAATAAGCTGCGCAGAGGCTGCGCAAAACCCTGCGCAGATCCTGCGCAGATTTCATGCGCAAATTGTAGAGCACATCGAGTTTAGTATGTGTGCGAAGTTTCAGCCCCGTATCACTTTCCGTTAAAAAGTTGTGCCCCGGACCGGTTATGGCGGCGATGTTTTTTTCCGGTTTCTCCTATTTAATGGTCGTATTGTCCTGACTTTCCGCCTCTTTCACGTAATCTGCAGCGGAGGCCGGACCTAAAGGGGTATAGGGTCTGGTAGTACCCCATGCGCCATTTAAGAATCGCTACTTTTTTGCGCCGCAGGTGCGCCACAGCGCCGCAGCGGCGCCGCAAATTCGGCTCAGAGCGAAAGTGACCATTTTTGTGGTCGCTGCGCAGCTCGAACGTTAAGAGCTGGAGCCGATTTCTTTTTATATTCAGAAACTACATATATTGAACTAACTAAATAGCTAAGTCTCGTTTCTCTATCACTTCCCATGCGACCACAGTGGCCGGTCAAATATGGTGAAAATTCGAAAAATGAAAAATCGAAATTTCTCGCTGTGTATTCAACTTAGAAAGCTCAATTCTTTCATAGAAAGGTTTTCTGGCACGGCGAATTGATTCCCGTAAGCAGTTTTGCCGTCGGACACACCCATATTGCTGGGCTAGTTCCACTTTGCTGTCGGGAGGGTCAAGTCGGTACCGACTTCCAAGAACACCATATAGGACTGTGCATAGCCTCTCAAAACTTTGTCCATAGGGGTTTTCTGGTGCGCCCAGCTCATTTCCGGAGTCCGTTTTGCCGTCCGACCCACCCATTTTGCTGGACTTGCTCCACTTTGCCGTTTGAAGGGTAAATCGGGTGGGGGGTCAAGTGGTCAAAAATAAGATTTTTCAAAAGTGGTCAAATTTGGTACCAAATGAAAGCGCTAAGTGAGCTGAACAACTTTTGTCATCGAATCGCATGCTCAAAGTGGCTGTAGAGTGCTTTGGTTGGGTGGGGGTCGCGACTTAGGCGATTTTGGGTCAAAAATTAAAATTTTCAAAAGTGGTCAAATTTGGTACCAAATGAAAGCCCGCATCGAACTGAGCAACTTTTGTCATAGAAGTGCGTACCTAAAGTGGCTGTAGAGGGCTGTGGTGGGGTGGGGTGGGGACTTAGGCGATTTGGGGTCAAAAATTAAAATTTTCAAAAGTGGTCAAATTTGGTACCAAATGAAAGCCTGCATCGAACTGAGCAACTTTTGTCATAGAAGTGCGTACCTAAAGTGGCTGTAGAGGCCTGTCGTGGGGTGGGGTGGGGACTTAGGCGATTTTGGGTCAAAAATTAAAATTTTCAAAAGTGGTCAAATTTGGTACCAAATGAAAGCCCGCATCGAACTGAGCAACTTTTGTCATAGAAGTGCGTACCTAAAGTGGCTGTAGAGGGCTGTGGTGGGGTGGGGTGGGGACTTAGGCGATTTTGGGTCAAAAATTAAAATTTTCAAAAGTGGTCAAATTTGGTACCAAATGAAAGCCCGCATCGAACTGAGCAACTTTTTGTAATAGAAGTGCTTACCTAATGTGGCTGTAGAGGCCTGTGGTGGGGTGGGGTGGGGACTTAGGCGATTTTGGGTCAAAAATTAAAATTTTCAAAAGTGGTCAAATTTGGTACCAAATGAAAGCCCGCATCGAACTGAGCAACTTTTGTCATAGAAGTGCGTACCTAAAGTGGCTGTAGAGGCCTGTGGTGGGGTGGGGTGGGGACTTAGGCGATTTTGGGTCAAAAATTAAAATTTTCAAAAGTGGTCAAATTTCGAGTCAAATGAAGGCCCGCATCGAACTGAACAACTTTCGCCATAGAACCACCCACCCAAACTTGCTGTGTCGGATTTATATACTTTCTTTCTCAACCGGATTAAACGACAGACATAGGCCCAACACACATATTATCCCCTTTTGTGCGGAGCATTTTTCTTACTTGTTTCTATTATCATTGGATCATTCTATACTTTGCTATATACTATACTTTGCCTTTACATGGGATACTTGCTTGCAGATTTTTGCAGAGCAGCTACGTAATGTAATGTATAGGGCAATCTTACATACTTTTCAATTCTGAAACAGAAACCTATATTGGGAACTTTTGAAAATGAAAATCAATTGAAATTTTGTTTTTATGATTTTGTTCTAGACTTTCCTCGCCCACCCCTGGTGAGCTGACCTCCTGGACCACACACGTTGCCAGCGGTACCGGACCACCCGCGTCGCTTAACGGTGGAGGTCTAGGCCCTGCCTGCAGTCGACCCCCCTCCATGCTACTTAATCCCCGGGATCTGAAACTGATAGATCTGCCCCCGCTGACCCCTGACCCCCCCAGCCCTTCCCGGTCTCGAACCCCCTCCTCCGGGGGTCCGGGTTCATCGGGGGATGCCCCCAAGAGCAAGCGACGCAGTCGAACGACTACGGGAAGCAGTGCTCAGAGGCGTGGCACGCAGCCCCTGTTTACGGATTCCATATCGAGGCTGGTTAAGTTTAAGGTAAAGACTAAAGTTTAATATACTGACTGTATGACATGACTCTGGTGAATTTCAGTCTTAATCGTAATCTGCTGGGCTTATTCTGTAGGAAATGTTTCTTTGGCGGCTCTTTGGGGAGTCGAGGGGCGAGTCATTCTTGGGGGGGGGACGAAAATTATTCAAAATTTTTCTAAAAACATGCTAAAAATTACCCTATTTTTATAGTAATGGTCTAAAGCGGATTTAATGCTTAAATAGGCAAAAATCGACTAAAAAATCTCCGGCGAAGCCGGAAAATGTTTGAAAATTTGGCCGTTCGAGCGATTTTTTCCAGGGCTAAAGTTGGTACCAAAAAGGCCACCCACTTTTTTGGGGGGGAGCGAATTTTTTTTGGGGGGGGGGGAGGGTGTTTATGGACCCCCCACTAGAATAAGCCCTGATCTGATTGTAGACCTCTGATGAGTCCCACAGTCAAATCTTGATTCTGCTGAATGCTGAGCTTTTGAATGTGACATGTTTTAGGCTAGATCTCACTGGTCTGTCATCGGTTTCTCAGTTTTTTTTATATTTTTCCTACTGTTTTTTCTTTTCTCATTTCAGAGTGAACTCCAGTTGAACCTGTCCGAAAAGGTGGGCAAATTTCGCCTGAAAATTCAGTCACCGCGCCAGGAGACGGCCGACTGCCCGATCGGTGCCCCTTCGACCGCAGCAGCCAATGGAAAGGAGGCTGAGCCCAGGCCGGGCGGTCAGAAACCGCTCTACGCCTTCAACTCCAATCGGAAGGCCAGGTCGACATTTTTCCTCGCAGCTGGTGCTTCTGCCTCTGCCTCCCTGAAGGGAAATGAGGCGGACTGCGGGGGTCCGGGCGGATCGCCCGTACCCCAGCCCCCGCCCAGATCCACATCGATCTGGATTACAGTGAAGGCTGAGCTGGCCGCTTCTCTTGGCAGCGCTGGCGGTGGCGGCGGAGATCAAAGGGGACCACCCACGACGAAGCTGGCTGGCGATGTGGGTGGTCTTCGAGCCACCACAACGACGACTACGACGAGTACTCCGGGGAGTGCTGACTGGAGCTCGGAGGATACGGATGGATGGGATACGGATGAGGAGTTGAATGGGGAGATCGGACAGGATGTTGGGGGTTGTGGAGGATCATCGTTTGGGGGTAGGTGAAATTTTTTGTGGATTTTTTGGAGGGGAGGAGGGGTTAAGGGATGGAGGGGTCACGGGTGGTTCCGGCTGTGTAAGTTACCCATTTTCTTGTAATTGCATTGCGTATTGGCAAAAGTCTGAAGACCCTTGCTAAATTTTAAGGTGTAGATTTAACTGTTCAAATTTGAGAAATCCCATTTTCGATTTTATTTCGTTAAAAGGCCATCTTTGTCTTATTCATGCGTTTCTCTGTAGCGTTGATCTTTTCAGATAGAAAATTAAAATGTATGCACAAGATCCGTGTTAAAGCAGAGACTAAGGGAGTGTGAGTTAAGGTTAAGATGGAACTATGTAAAATGTGGACTAATTTCAGCTGAGACAAGCTTGTAAGATGCTAATATGAGTGTCTTAGTGAAGTTGAAAATATCATAAGACAAACTTGTTACTGTATAGTCAGACCCGGGATAAAAAAAAGGGTTTTCGACTTAAGCCTCTAACTTTCGCAAATGTTGGCCAATCTGGAAGCGGTTTTGCATGTAAGTGCCCGGCACTGCCCTCTATCGATTCAGGTATTAAAATCTTTCCTAGCACCACAGATTCTCAGATTAATAAAAAAATCGGTGATTTTTTTACCCGACAAATTGGTAAAAAAATGGTTTGTGGTAAAAAAATCACTCCAAAATATTGGCGCTAGAGTAGATTTGATGCTTCCAGATGAAAGAGCGCATCAAATTTAGTATATTTGGCCAAAAAAACCAAAGTTATAATGAATTGGTAACATTTTTTATCGATTTGAAAGTTCAAAAATTGTGCAGCATCAACCAATCAGGTTTCATAAGCAAAATAGCCATTTTTGAAAAATATTCAAAAATGGTCGGTTTTGACTAATTTAAAAAGTTTTTAGGTTTAATCGATGCTTTTTAAGCGTTCTAAACGCATTAAAACCCCCATACTGCTTCAGAAAAAATTTTTTTGCTGGGTTCTGACCATTTTTTTACCCGAAAAGTGGCGAAATTTTGGGGGTAAAAAAATGGTCAGCTGGTGGAGCCCCAATGCAGTAGGGGATATGGTGCCTTGTGTGTTAATACTTGGGGCCAATACAAACCCACATGCACAGTATTGGAGCCCGGAGTCTCTCCACGCTAGCAAGAGAAGTTTAGAAATTCCGATATGTCCCTTAGCTTTTGGCGGTGGTTTTGGGAGGTCAACTTTGAAATTACACTGAAAACTTTCTATTTGGTCCAGGGGTCTCATACTTATAGTTTGAGGTCATCTAGGGTGGCGCTATATTATCACACATTAGTGGGAATCGCCGGGTATACCAGGCTTCCAGGGCGGCCCCGTTTTTTACCCTTATTTGGGGGTTTTTTCCCGGGTCTGACTATATATACCAATACGTGTGTATGCCAAGTAGCTGCAAAATACGGACGATGTCAGTACAAGATGGCGCCACCTGTGGATTAGAGTGGATCACTTGTCTTTTTGGGGTCATTTCAGATTTGACCAGTTTGTCACCTCCCCCCGCCCTAAATTTTGACTTTTTTTCATTTCAGACGGTGCGTCCAGTAGCGGTGGTGGGCCCAGCTCCGACCAGGCTACGACAGCCTCCCTCCCAGATATCGTTAAGGATACGACCAAATCAGCTGGACTGGCCGCTGGAGGGCGCTTCAGTCCGGACGATGCTGCCACAGTGTCCTCTACAACTGGGGGAACATCTACTAGCGATGAACCAAATCGCTACTGTGTCGGTCCCCGAGATATTTGTGAGGATCATGATACGCCCCCTGTCTATATCAATGATCTGTACGGGGGTGTGGACGAGGGTGAAATGGAACCACCAGACCAGCCGACTGTAGAACCGGTCTATGATTCAAGATTTGCCTTTAGGTATATACCGGTTTTTTGTTATACCTAAGTCTTTGCTCTTTCAGTAGCTGTAATAATACAAGATTATAAAAACAATAGAAAGAAGGATGTCAGTACAGTACCTCCGACCCGAAAAATTCCGGCCTAAGGTGGGGATCGAACCAACAACCATTGGCTGTCTGGGCCAATGCTCCAGCGATTGAGCCACCCAGACGCAATCGAACCAAGATTAAGTATGAATTCTTTTTGTCCCACTAATTTACCTGGGCTCAGTTGCCACCCTTTCAGACCTGAAATTTGCTTTAGCTGGTGTGGTTGTAGCCTTTTTCAGTTTTTAATAAAGGTTTTAGTAATAAATAAAAAAAATTGAGATTCTTTAATTGTTTACAGTTTTGGGGGGAAGACCAAAAGTGGGGGGGGGAGGATAAAGTGGACTGAAATGCTAAAAATACCGTAAAAATTGCGTGTTTTCTACGTATATATTTATACTGCTACAACTAAGATCGAAGGTGCTCAAAAATCAAGTTTCAGTATCAAATAGAAAATTTTTGAACAAAAAATTCCAGCGAAGCCGGAAAAACTTTGAAACTTTTGACCAAAAATCCTTAAAATTTGGCATTTCCTGGGCACTTTATAGTGAGTGGTGGGGGGAAGCCCAGAATAGTGGGGGGGGACCCAACACGTGGGGAGCGGGGCACTAAAGAAAACTCAGTGTAGCCTTTTTTTCATCAGCAGTAAGGGTTCAGATTTCAATGGACTTGTCCAATTTATTTGTTTGACTGTTCCGATACTTGATTTTGATTTTGATTCTGATTTGATATTTTTCTATTTTGATTTTTTGCTTGCAGTGAGCCAGTACCCCTCTATCAGCACTGGGAACGCTCCGAGCAGGAGGTAAAGGTCAAACGAATTGAGACGTTTGCCATGGGCGATACCAGTCAGCGGGAACAGCTGTTGGAACAGTTGCTCTCAAACTCTGGGTTTGGTAGTCAGCGCAGTCTGTGGTGTGAGCTACCGGAGGTTGGTTTGGTGTCCTACTTTTTTGGTTGTTTTTTCGTGACTGTCGATTTTTTTGCACTTTGTCTTAATGTCTGGCTTTTTCATACAGGGGAGGGGGGGGGTGAAGGGCCCCCCCAGACTTGGGTAGCCCCCCCTTTTCAGGATTAGGGTCTGACGGCCCCTCCCCAGACTTCAAGAGTCAACAGAAAACAGAGTTTTGAGGGTAATGTTTTTAAAATTTTTTCCGGCTTCGCCGGATTTTAGGCCCCCTTTTTAGATAGTTTAGGTAAGCTTAAAATTATAATTTTTAGGTCAGTGGCAAAAAGCTATTTTTAAGCATTCTGCGAAAAAATGTTAGCACCCACCCTCCCAATCTGTGCGCCCTCCAGAACTGGTCGGGGGAGGGGGTGCTCAAAGTTTCCCCTCCATAAAATTTTGCCAAGGAAAAAGCCAGAATGTCAAGTCAATCTCTCGTAGCATACATACGTGCTTAAAAACTGTAAAATTTGGACATCATCTTTTGAGTTAATGTTAATTAATATGTTGGTTAGTGTACTCCCAGCCAAAAAACAAGGTCAGCGAAACAAAATAAAGAAGTATTATACATAACTGTAAACCAGGGACAACGAATATACGTACCGAACAGCAAAGAAAAGAAGTGTCAAAAGCACATTCTCAAGTACGTGGCAAAATAATGATAGTCTTATGGGGGAAGTAGAAATTTACGGTTGGACTGAAATTGAGGGGACTAACCCCTACTAAAGATAATTCTAAATTCTAGATAATAATAATAATTTTGGGTGACTGGTATTATTGATTTACGTATATGTACTTTTTAGTAAACTGTAATCCAGGTATTGGTTGTTGCTTAACAGCTTTTTTGCCTGATCAAATGTTTTGTAACTACATCAAGAAAATGAGGTAAACGCGGGCCAGCAGGCGGATCCACGAAGGATACAAGGCATTATAGTCATAGAAATATTTCTCTGTGACAAATGTTTTGTAATGTAACGAACGTGTCGTCCTTACCCTGACAGCTGGCCGGTCTAATTTCACCTGGGCCCACTGTACTGGGGGGAGCGGGGGCCCGTCATAGACACCCCACCCCCAAATCGTTCCCTCCAGCTCCAAAAAGTGGGAGCCCCTTTTGGTACCAAATTTTGCCCTGAAAAAATCGCTCAAAAGGCCAAATTTTCAAAAATTTTACGGTTTCGCCGGAAATTTTTACTCAATTTTTGCCCTTTTCTACACTAAATCTGCTAATTTTTGCGATAAAAATCAACTTCTACAGTGCATAATAAAATTTTCAGAAAAAATACCAAATTTTGCCCTGAAAAAATCGCTCAGAAGGCCAAATTTTCAAAAACTTTTCCGGCTTCGCCGGAGAATTTTGTCGACTTACTTATACATATTTAAGCAGTACATTCGCTTATATATTGGGCTACTACTACTATAAAGATGGCGCAAGTTTTAGCATGTTTTTAGAAAAATTTGAAAAATCCCCCCCCAAAGAATAAGCCCAGTTCACCACCAGCTTAATTACACCTACTTTCCATTAATGTCTTAGCAGGATTGATTACATACATACGTAGACAGACACACAGGCACCTGTGTATCTTGAAATTTAGGCTAATGTAAAGAAGATGAGGGCTAAGTTTAGATACGTATCAGAATGTCTTGGAATCGCATTTATCTCTTTCACCAGAGGCCAGGGGGGGGGGGGTGGAGCTATTTTTTGCTGCTGATTCTTGATGTTTTTCCCCTGGTTGGAAATTAATTAGTTTGTTTTGCTAGTGTCGTGCTTTCTCTGTCTTTCCCGGAAGTATATATTAGTGGTTTATTCCGCTGTTTTTTTCCTTACATCTTGCTGGCAAATTGACAAATGTTACTCTGCGTTTGCAGCGGCCGTTTGACTTTGGTGTTATTTCTTCATGTTTTTTCCTTTCACCTTAAACTCTAGCGTGAGCTGAGCTCCAGATATGATCCTGGCGGCCAAGTTTTTTCGGAATTATTGTAAATTGGAATGTTTTCGAAATTAATTTTGGTTAGACGTAGTCCAGCACTCCTCTGAGCAGCCATTTTATGATATCTTTTTTTGTCTAACAAACAAAGACATAAAGATGAAAATATATGTAAGTAGGATTTTCACAGAAAAATGTAGCTTATAGCTCTTGTTAAATTTCCTTTCTAATTTTTAGTACGAAGTTTTTTCACCACAGAGTGACTTATTATTCTGTTTTCTGAAAAAAGTTCTACATCTGACATAGTTTGCCCACAACTCTCCGTGTCCCATTCACAGACGGGGGTGTTTTGACGAGATCACATTAATAAATAATAATAGTAATAATAATAATAATAATAATAATAATAATAATAATAATGATAATAATAGTCCAATAAACAACAATGTCAAAAATAGCATATGTCCAATATATATATATATATATACATGTAACATATACAATAACAAAATTACAATTATATATGCACCGTACGTACAGATCGGGAATTGTTTTTCCGGTCTCTGCAAAGAAACTGAAGATGCCATTTTTGGCTTTGGCTCTCAACTAATCTGTTATGCAGTATTTGTCAGAAAATTTAAATTGGAAATAAATGAGATTATACGCATTCATTTGCTCGGATATAATTTATTGTTCCGGAATGCAGCCTTTACTAATGAGTATCAGCTATGCCTTGCTATATACCTGTTTGGCTTGCTTTCCCTGTCATTTGCTTAATATATACGTAGGTAGGTAGGTAGGTAGGTATTCTCGAGAATTTTCAGTTTTGCAAAATATTGTGTTGGAGACTTCAGACTCTTGATTGCTCAAAAATAAGTGGGCTGGTGTGAAACGGAATAACAGGAGTTGTTTATGCTAAATCCAAATTGTCCCGGGGAATTAATTCGGGATATGTGCCAAGCATTTGTGGGAATTAAGAAGCATACGTATATAAATATATAGGTATAATTTTGGAATGCTGAAAACGTTTTTTATTCTGAAAGGAAATAATTCCTGTCGTCTGTTCATTTGCTAATTTGTTATACATAAGATTGGAAACGGAAACTGTCCTTAGGATATTAATGCCTAGTGCCTTGCTTGCACCTCAAGAATAAATTCGTTAAATAATATTTCCAAAAAACTAACGGTCGATAGTGTTATTAAAATTTGCCATTTTCTTTATTAAAATGTACAATTTTTAGAAAAAATACAAAATTTTGACAAATTTTTACGAAAAATAAACATTTAAACTAATGAAGTCCGGCGAGGCCTGAATTTTCTAAAAATTTTATTGTTCAAACTATTTTTACTTACCCGTTGCCCATTATTTACGTTACCCCCTGACGGCGGTAGAGCTTGTATATACCTTTTTCCGGGTGGGGGGCTTGAACCCCCCCCCCCCGCCCCCCCGCGTTAACCTATGCTTGTATTCTTTGCGGATCCTCTTGCCTGTCACCATCTGCGCTTTTTACATCAGTTTTTTGTTCTGTCTGACTACGATGATGAAAAGAAAACCCGGAGACTAACTGATAATTGAAACTTTAGTTTCAGCCCCAATTTTCTGACAAATATATATAGTCGCCATTTTTGCAGAGTTGTTCTGGCACGAACGATGCGATATTTTTTAACTTGGCGTACACACTTCATCTCATGTTTTATGTAGTTCTTAAAGCTTTTTTCGATGTTTCTGCTTTTTTGCGATTTTGCTTGATGCAGTTGTCTGAATGTGACAGTTTCTTGCTAATGAGATTGGGCAGTATATATATATATAATTATATATAGGCAGTATATATATATTATATATAGGCAGTATATATATATTATATATATCTATATATATTATATATACTATATATATTATATATATATATAAACACCCTATATATATAATTCGCGCTCTGCCTATCTTCATGTATGACTTCACCCAGCCAATACTTCCTCAAAATTCTTCTGATAAACGCATACGTATATTTTTCTGATTTTTTTGTTTTCACTTTCTGTGTTTTCCTTTCTTCTTTTCTTGTCCCTGCTACGTAGCTTCAGTATCCGCAGTATATATATAGGTATATATATATTATATATATAATATATATATATATATATTTCCCTGCTCCTTTAGGCATTCAGAATTTGCATTGCTAATTGCTAATTGTGTTTTCTGTCATGACCTGCGTATGAGATACGTATTCCGGTTGAGCTGATTTACGTACATAATATATATATACGTGTATACGTGTATATATACTTAAACTGAATTTAGAATTTAAATCTAAACAACCAGGGAAAGCCATGGAAATGAGGTCCCAAAAAGATGGTTGTTTTGAGTCTTGGAAATTAATTCCGGAAGAAATAGCAACTGTAGCTTCGTCAAAGTTTGGCGGGGGGATTCTTTCTAACTTGGATTGAATTTGGAATTCATTAGTTTTGAATTAATTAATACGAAATTTCTCGCCTGGCATTTTCTGACAGGCAGGTGTTTTTTTGGCATTCTTTTGTTTAGTGTAAAGCTAAGCTCAATTTTGTTTTTTGAAGTTCGAGGAAACGGGAATTCTCTTTTTGTTGACTTAGTGATTGGCACCGCTCCGAATATTTTTTCATACCCGGTGATCCGGATATCTGGCATATTTTTAGAGCCTGGCCCGGCCCGGTCAGGGGAAAGTTTTCTTCGGCCTGTCCGGGCCGGCCCGTGATGGATTTCTAACTTTTCCCGTATGCTAACGTAATGGCATATATAATAGGGGTCGCTGTAGTATGTGTCAAAAGTCCCTGGAGACAGTGTAAAATAAGCTGCGCAGAAGCTGCGCAAAATCCTGCGTGGATTTCATGCGCAATTTGTAGAGCACATCGAGTTTAGTATGTGTGGGATGTTTCAGCCCCGTATCACTTACCGTTGAAAAGTTGCGCCCGGACCGGTTATGGCGGCGATGTTTTTTTTCGGTTTCTCCTATTTAATGGTCGTATTGTTCTGACTTTCCGCCTCTTTCACGTAATATGCAGCGGAGGCTGGACTTAAGGTGCTGGTATCGCTTTGTGTAAATTCGACCCTACAAGCTTCAATTCTTCATGAAAGTGGATGAAACTTTCCAAATACATTATTTTCGTGCTCTTTAACATTCTGGGACCAGTCCCGGATTTTTAGGTGCAAAGATAAGAAAGTTTTGGTTTTCGCCCGTATTCTCTCAGTACATGGTCGCTACACCGGATTGGTTGTTATGGCTGAAAAGAGGGCACCAAAATGAACATTTTTGCTTTACAACTTTTGGGCTACCTCTAGTGGTTAAGGCAGTATAAGCGAAAAACGACTTTTGGGGTCAAAAATGACCATTTTTGAAGAAATCAGTTTTTTCAAAATTACTGCCAAATCTTACAGACAATTTTGGCTTATTTATACCCAATCGATACACTTTCAATTGCGCATTTTATCATTACCTATTCGCTGGAGTTCGTTGTTTTATGCTGGAGAATTCGCCGAAAAACCATTTTGGCAAAATTGCGATTATTTTGTTTTGAACATTGATTTCTCAAAAACTACCCAATGGATTCGCGTGATTTCTGGCTGAATGAGAATTCGCCCTATTGCGGAGGGACATTTTTCTTGGTTTGAGCTAAAACAGCTCCAATTGTGAGAAAACTGAATAGAAATTTGCGAAATTTCGTGTCATCGCGCATTTGCCGGATTTTCTGGAGTATTGAGACTTGTTGAGCCAAATCCAAAAAATTGTCCCATGGCCCACATGTCCTTCATATCATGGCACAAAAAGAAATTTTGGCCGATTCTACAGTTTTGAGAAATCGATGTTCAAAAAATTTTGATCTATATTCAGTCTGACAGATGTCAGCATGTCGCCAATTTTTTGCTATTTTTTGTCAATTTTGCCAGTTTCTTAAGCTCATGTTAATGTACAGATTATAAGCCTTAGAACGATGTATAAAGCTCAGTCACGACAAAAGCACTGCACAAAAGGATACCAGCACCTTAAGGGGGTATAGGGTCTGGTAGTACCCCATGAGCCATTTAAGAAACGCTACTTTTTTTGCGCCGCAGGTGGGCCACAGCGCCGCAGCGGCGCCGCAAAGTCGACTCAGAGCGAAAAGTGGCTTTGTGGTCGCTGCGCAGCTCGAACGTTAAGAACTGGAGCCGATTTCTTTTTATATTCAAAAATTACATATATCGAACTAACTTAGTAACTAAGTCTCGTTTCTCTAGCGACTAAGCGACCACAGTGGCCGGTCAAAAATGGTGAAAATTCGAAAAATTAAAAATCGAAATTTTTCGCTATCCATTCAACTTAGAAATCTCAAATCTTCCAAACAAAGGTTTTCCGGCGCGGAGAACCGATTCCCGCAGTCAGTTTTACCGTCAGACCCACCCATCTTCCTGGGCTGGTTCCACTTTGCCGTCGGGAGGGTTAAGTCGGAAACCGCTTCTTGGACGTCCATAGTAGGCTTTTCCTGGCCTCTCAAAACTTTGTCTATAGGGGTTTTCTGGTGCGCCCAGCTCATATCCGGTGTCCGTTTTGCCGTCCGACTCATCCATCTTGCTGGGCTGTTTCCACTTTGTTGTCTGGAGGGTCATGTCGGCAACCGTTTCCTGGAGGTCCATACTAGGCTCTACTTGGCCTCTCAAAACTTTCTCTATAGGGGTTTTCTGGTGCGCCCAGCTCATTTCCGGTGTCCGTTTTGATGCACAACGCACCCATTTTGCTGGGCTGGCTCCACTTGACCGTCTGAGGGATCAGGTCGGTAAGGGGTCAGGTGGTCCAAAATGAAATTTTTCAAAAGTGGTCAAATTTGGTACCAAATGAAAGCCCTAAGGGAGCTGAGCAACTTTTGTCATAGAATTGCATGCTCAAAGTGGCTGTAGAGTGCTGTGGTGGGGTGGGGTGGGGACTTAGGCGATTTTCGGTCAAAAATGAAATTTTTCAAAAGTGGTCAAATTTGGTACGAAATGAAAGCCCTAAGTGAGCTGAGCAACTTTTGTCATAGAATTGCATGCTCAAAGTGGCTGTAGAGTGCTGCGGTGGGGTGGGGTGGGGACTTAGGCGATTTTCGGTCAAAAATGAAATTTTTCAAAAGTGGTCAAATTTGGTACCAAATGAAAGCCCTAAGCGAGCTGAGCAACTTTTGTCATAGAATTGCATGCACAAATTGGCTGTAGAGTGCTGTGGTGGGGTGGGGTGGGGTCTTAGGCGATTTTCGGTCAAAAATGAAATTTTTCAAAAGTGGTCAAATTTGGTATCAAATGAAAGCCCTAAGTGTGCTGAGCGACTTTTGTCATACAACTGCATACTCAAAGTGGCTGTAAAGTGCTGTGGTGGGGTGGCGTGGGGACTTAAGCGATTTGTGGTCAAAAATAATTTTTTTAAAACTGGTCAAATTTGGTATCAAATGAAAGCCCCAAATGAATTGAGCAACTTTTGTCATAGACCTGCATATCCAATGTGGCTGTAGAGTGCTGTGGTGGGGCGGGGTGGGGACTTCGCGATTTTGTTTCAAAAATAAATTTTTTCAAAAGCGGTCAAATTTAGTGTCAAATGAAAGCCCGAAGCGAACTGATCAACTTTCGCCATAGAACCCACCTAAACTGGCTGTGTCGGATTTATGTCCTTACATTCTCAACCGGGATTTAAAGGATAGACATAGGCCCAACACACAGATTATCCCCCTTTTGTGCTGAGCATTTTTGTTACTTGTTGTATATAGGGTATTTTTCAGCGGGAGGCGATCTCCCGAAATTAACTTCCTCCCGAAATCGATCTCTCCCGATATTTTTTGCATGCCCAAAATGTTTCCCGAAAATTTCCACTGCATATATATTCACACACTGTCCGTCTTGCTTGATCGTAGCTTTTAACCTAAATCCAGGCATTTGTGAGAATTTTTCATTTCTCCAAGTCCAAGCAGAATTTTTATTCCTTTAATTCAGTCATTAATTCATTCATGTTGTTTTTGTTTGCTGCTTGTTTTCAGTTTAATCTATTCGACTTACGTAACATATATATATACACTTACATAACTTAACTGTCAGTCACACAGATATATATTTCACACTGCAAATGTCTCTACTAATGTCTGGTACCCTGGATCTATTTTTGCTGGGAGCCTTGCTGGGATTCGGGGGCTGTATGTGTGTCTTCAGTTGGTTTCGGCTTCGGACCCCCCGGACCCAGGTGGGGGTGGGGAGTCGACGTCGTGGGGGGTCCACGGCCCAACCCACCCCTCCAGACGCAGGCTGCCTACCGCAGAGCTTTGGTTTCTGGTCCTGTCTCAGCATTGTGGATCTGCAACCGCACTACCGGCTGATCCTGCAGCATCTAAATCTGATCGACCTGATCCTACTGCTATCCTACATTCCCTACCAGGTGAATGTCCGATTTTTCGCATCCAGTCTGACCCGAAATTCGATCAGCTGCCCGCTGATCATTTTCCTACAGGATTTCCTGTTCCACTTGGCTGCGGCGCTGATCTGTGTGATTGCGGCCGTCCGGTGGCTGGAGATTCGGCACTATCGACGCGGCCCGCAGGCCAAGCTGCGCTGGAGCCGCGTGCTGCTGGGCATGGGCTGGGGTGCCGCCCTGCTCTGCAGTGGGCCTACGCTGATGGTCTCGCGCCTTCAGCCACTGCATGTGGTGACCAGTGGCCCGGGGAATCAGACCACGGGGGGTCCCCTGGAACTGTGGCTCTGTATGGACATTTGGACAGGCCGCCGGCTGGCCCAACCACCTGACCCCGAGCCCGGCGAGGGCCACCTGTTGTCCCCGCTTTTCCTGGCGGCTGAACAGGTGTTCTACTTTTCCCACCTGCTGACGGTGTTCTGGCTGCCGGCCCTGGTTTCCATGGCTCTCTATTTGGCCGCTGTCATCCTGTTGCGACGCCGGGAACAGCCCGAGCTGGGCTGGTATCGCCTGCTGGCCTGCGGTGGTGGCGGGTGCGGGGGCCATCTCCATAGCCGGCGCGGTCAGCGGGCTGCTCAGGGGGCGTCTCTGATGCGCGGACGTCATCGGTCGGTGCGGCGAATGCGCACCAAACTGATCCACTCTTCAGCCTACCTAATCGGTACCTACTTTATCTGCTGGCTGCCCTACAATGTGGTATCCCTGTTGGGGCGCTCCGTACAGGGCACCCCACTGTACGCGTTTCATTATCTGATTTTGACCGGGCCCCTGCTACATCCCTTTGGCTACGGGATTGTTACCCTGACCGGCCCGCCTTGTGCTGGGCCGCTGGGGGGTTGCTGTCGTGGCCTGTGTCAGCGATGTATTATCACTAATAATGATAATGATGTTGATAATGATGATAATGATAAGGATAATAATGAAAATGATAACGAACCTGTTGTGGGTACTAGCAGCGGTGGTAGTGCGGCTACTATGCCGGCCACAACTTCGTGTGTGGTCCTGGGACCAGATTAAGGAGACTATTACTTTAATTAATAGTTAATTAAACTAATGATTGTGGCGGACTTACTATATATACAGGGCTCGGCTGATACGGGTTGCGTTGCGTTGTGATGCTTACGTGGTGGTTGTTTAGGGGCTACTTTTTGAGTAACCCTAGATTATTTATTTGTTGGTTGATATATATATATAAACATTATTTTTCCCTTCCTAATTTGTAATCCACCTTTACCTGTATACCTATATATCTCCCTGCTTCTTTCGCGGTTCTGTGCTCATTTAGCGGTGTACGTACTTATATATATAATCAATACATTATTACCATTAATAGTATTTTGACAGGATCAAAGTACGCTGGCATTAGCTCTGATGTATATACTTCAATCCATAGTGTTAGGTACGTACCAACGTATGTATATAAATCTTTGACCTGTGGTCCGTTAAGCTGGGGAGACAAATCGGAGGGTTACATTTATAATTCCAAGCAAAAATTCAACAGTCGGAAAAAAAGTCGGCAGATAAACCTTTAAATTGTATTCCATTATTAAATAATATCGATTGACAATTTAAATGAAACCGCTAGTTTTCAAGATTTACTTAAAGTTGACATTAATCATTTCAGTGTAGCTACAAAATAGAACTAAAAACTAAAATCTGTAGCGTGAGCGTCTCGAAAGCGTAGTTTTGCTCAATAAATTTGGTTGGGATTGGGTTTTCTCGCAAATGGATTTTTTCCTCATTGGGGTTGTTTTCTCATCAGTTTGGAAAACATTTTCTCACTAAAGGCACGTCGACTGGAAAGCTACGAGTAGGCTTAGCTGCCTGTACAGTCAGTATATATTTCAGTATTTCATACCAGTAGCCAGTAAACTATTTTGGCCAGAAATTGAGAAAATGGAGGTTTTCCCCGCTTGACTATATGTACGCTTTGGATCCGATATTCCGAGGTTCGAATTCCTGCTGCCATAAGGCTTTCACAAATCCTCTTGAGCAAGGGACTAAGCACATATCGGTTCGCCGTGGGCTCTAGCCTACCCAGCTATCCGTCCTTAATTGGTCGGTAAATGGGTACCACTGCTGTGGGAAGCTAACAGGAGACCGTGTAGGGCATCTGCCTTGAGGAGCTGGCCCCTCCTCCACAGTTGTAGTCATCATTCGAGGTGGCACTCCTGGCTCAAGGGCTGTGCCTCCGGGGATGAGCACCGGCACCCTAGACCCTGGCAAGGTTAGGAGAATTCTCCGAGGGTTACCTTTACCTTTACCGTTACTATATGTACGTATATATATACATACTGGTTTATTTATTTGTTTATTAGTATATATGTGTTTGTTTACTTGTTTACGTGTTTTGTTTACTTGTTTACTTTTTAGGTGAAACGTCGCGGCCTCTCCGACTGTCTGGGCGATCAGGAGCGCAAACGTCAGGAGGCTATGTTTGAGATGATCACTTCTGAAGCTTCCTACCTCCGATCCCTCAATGTTCTGATCACTCATTTTATGGCGGCACAGCAGTTTTCAGGTCAGCAGCAGTAGTTTGAAGGATTTTTTCTTCCGAAATTTGAGAATTTTCTTATGTGGGAATTTGGGATTTTCTGAATGGGTTGGTAGGGAGGGGGGGAATCATCTCTTCCAATGACTTGTGTTTGTGTAACTCATCTCTTTTGCTTGATGGCTGCTTGGTGGTGGTGTAGTGGTTAGCATTTATATTTGCGGAATGGAAGGTCCGTGGTTTGATTCTCGGGGCGGAACTAAATTTTTTAAAGAATTTCTTTGAGGAGATTTGGCGGGGAGGAGGGGGGGAAGATGTGGGTGCTGGGGGATAAATATTTTTGGCAAAAGTCTGACTTATTAATAGGCCAGATTTTGTGGAGGGATATGGGGGGGAATTGAACCAGACGCAATGCATTTGCACTATTTGTGTTTTCGAGATTCAGCACGTAAACATAGAGCGAGTGAGCGTATCCCCCGTTTCGACTGGGTCCGTAGGGTCCGATTGAGGTGTATGGTGATGCTAGAAACAGAGACGTAGTGTTATGATGCTTGACAATCATACATACATTAATATAGGGTGGTCGGATCCAAAATTTTGATCGAGTTTCTTGAACAGTTGTGTTTGTAAGCCGAAAATTACTTGGAATTTCGGTGCAAAAACCTATTTTTTTCGACCATATCTGCGTGCACCTTGCTCTGTACGGGCGGTAGGGTTGTAGCTTATCCGAACTTTGGGGGTGGGCGGACCCCATCCCCCCAGTGTTAACCTCTGTGCCATACCACTCTTATGTATTACGTACTCTTTGTAAACGGTGTTTCAACGTTTCGGTTATCCTTTTTTTGGCTTTTTGATTTTTCAGGAAAGCTAAGCCTGGGTAGTGTCATTTCACAGCAGCAACGTAGACATGTTTTTGGCAACATTATTCAAGTTCGGGATGCTAGTCAATTGTAAGTCGGCAGTGGTTTTGTTTGTTGAACTCTGAGGGTTTTTTACATGAATGCAATTTATGCAGTTTATGCAGCTATGTTGCAAACTAAAAAACTTTGGCATTCGCCTTGATGCAAAAACCAAAAACTTAAGGGTTTTCATTACCCTCGATAATTTTATGTTTTTCCATAGTATTTTTTCACTGAGAGTTGTCAGACTTTTGGTCGGGAATTAGACTAATTAAATTAATTTTGCAATTTCCCTTAATGAGCTAACTTTCTAGTTATATTCCGGATTAATTAACTTGTAACTAAATTAATTAACTTCGTCATTGATGACGGGGAAGTCATTATGTACGGAAATTACAAACCTAATTACGCAATTAATTTAATTATTTAATTAATTATTGGTGGCTGTAACTTTTTTTAGATTTATGAATTCGCTGATGTCTCTACTGGAGTCCAGTGTGATTCTCAGCGACATCTGTCCCACCTTTATCCATCATGCGGAGTCGGATTTTCAGGCCTATGTTCGCTACTGCTCCAATCAGATTACTCAGGAACGGGTGCTGGCTGAGCTCAAGTAAAATTTAAATTTTTTTAGATATTTTAGGAATTTTTTTTGTGAGGGGCTGAGCTCAAGTAAAATTTAGATTTTAGATATTTCAGGAATTTTGGGGGAGGGGGGACGGGGATTCGTGCTCTTCTAGATTGAAAATTTCTGATCGGGTGGGGGGGGAGTGGGGACCTAGGACTTGGAAATTTTCCCTGTCATCGCGGTTTAATGTTGTTTCTTTTGTGCTATGAGAGCTAACGAAATTTTTTAAATAAGCCATTTTTTGCTGAGATGTAAGCTTGAAATTGTTGCTAAGCGTTGCAGTCAGGAAGACCTAAAGACGTTGCCAGTTGCCACGTCGAAAAATGCTTGAAATTTCCTCAGCAGATACTTTCTCGGATTCTGGTATGAAATGCCGAAATTTGGGGGAGTGGGTGGTGGCATTTTTCCCTGTGAAGAAGATCTAGGGAAGTCTCGGAGAAAAATTTTAGAATTTCTTTAGTATTTACTTTCATTCTGTGTTTTGAGTCAAACGGGTTGTTTTTTGTTGACGCCACCCCATTGGTTTGTCGGAGACCATTCCAAAAAACTCGTCAGCGAAAAAAATGACTAAGAATATTCTAATTTTTCCTGTTTTTCCTTTTTCCTCATTGTCGGAAACCATTTGAAAAACTCGTCAGTGAAAAAGATGGCTAAACAATTCTAGTTTTTTTCCTGTTTTTCTCTCTAGTTTTCAATTTTTCTCACTTTCTTTTTCATTTTCTTTGTTTTCTTTTTTCTAGGAGATCCAATCCAGAGTTCCTGTCGGCCCTGTCTGCCCTGGAGGCCGATGAGGTCTGCCAGTTGCTCAACTTTCGCTCCTTCCTGATGCTCCCGATGCAGCGGATTACACGCTACCCGCTGCTGATTGATGCCATCTTTCAGCGTGTAGACCCTGGCTCAGCGCAGCATGAGACGGTCAAACGAGCGCTGGCTATTGCCAATAAGGTATAACCTAACCACCTGTAGAACAGTAGCTTTACCTCTGTTTGGCGGTCCGATTTCCTTTGAGTATTGTTACGGGGGGGGGGGGGAAGGTGCCCCCCCCGAAATTCTCCCCGCCGCCGAATTCGTCTCCCTCCTTGTAGTTTTGCTTCTCACTCCCGGGATTAACTCGTAATCCCTTATTGTCACCAAAAATAGGCTAATTTTCAAAACTTTTCCGGCTTCAGTGGAGAAGTTTGCACGCAAGGCATTTTTGAGAACTTTTTGCCTTTGTGCATGCAAAATACGCCAAACGCACCAATTTTTGGCTCATTTTTTCGAAAAAGTCTTCCCTCTGACTATTCCTCTCCCCCCCTTCGGAAAAAAACTTTAAAAATACCCTGGTTTACGTGGCGGTTAAACTTTTCAATCCGCTTCCTTTGGGACTAACAGGCAAACCCACCACAAAATTTGACTGAAATAACTGCTAGCTAGCTTCAACTTATGTTTGCCATGTTTAGTTTTTCCTGAAATGTTTCACTCAGTAGATAGGCCAGCGGTCAATCAGGAATGGGTACTTAATTTTGTTCATATTTCTTCGGTTTTTTTCGTCCTAGTCTGTCGGTGTATTCTTTTGTTTCCTTTTGGAAATAAACTTTTCTTTTTCCATCTCTTATTCCCTTCCTCTTTTCTATACTGTGTTCGTTCTGTTCTGCCCTATTTTAGGTTGTGAAAATGTGCAACGAAGGTGCGCGTGCCGTGGAACGTCTGGAACAGCTGATACAAATTGATGCTCAACTGGTCTTTAAGCCTGAGATGCGCAAACCTCCCCTAGTTAACATGAAACGGTACGGTATAGATTCTCTGTTATTCTTAACTTGCTGTCCCTGTACGTAAAAATCCTGTGAGCTTAGGCTTTAGTTGCAATTTCAGTGATACCTATCTTTTCTCGATTTTTTAAGCTTTTTTTAGCTGTATCCAAAAGTGTAGACAACTAATCTTTCTTTACCCTCAGTTTTTGTTTTTTGTTCTGAGATTTTTTCCTTAATTTTTTTGTATGCCATTTTTTCCTTTGTCTTGCAGCTGGCTGGTCAAACGTTCCGACCTGACCCTGCTGGTAGATCCGTTTCAGTGCGGCGGCAGTTCCGGAACTCTATCCGGTTCCGGATCCGGCCTTTCGGGTCCGGACGGCGGCCGAAAGCGGAGCCTGGCCGGCCACCGGCGTGCCAGTGCAACGGCGGCCAGCCTGCTGCTGCTCAGGCGGACGGCCAAACCGCGCACGGCTTTCCTGTTCACTGATATGCTCCTGCTTGCCAAAAAGATGCAGCACAAAAAGTAATGAATTGAAGAGTTTGGGGGTTTTTTGTTGGTTGTGTTGCTTTCTTTTTAACAGATTTTTTTAGGGTTGGTTTTTTCCGGAAAAAACAGATTGCCGGAAAAAACCTTTCCGGTTTTTTCCATTTTTTCCATATTTTTCCTTTTTTTCCGGTCACCCCAAAATTAGCCAATGTGTTAAAAGTTCCGCTATTTCATGTTTCTGCACGCATATAGGCAGTTTTTACCATATTTAATAGCCCCCACATGGTTAATGCAACTACGCAAGCGCTTACAAAGGTTCCAGTATTGAGCGTAGGAATCAAATGGTTTCAGCAAACGATACTTTAATGCAAACTGCAGGCGAGTTCTATACACCTTGGCGGTTCTACTAGACCTAGTCTACGGTTTTCGCAGGTAACACACTTCGTAAAGTAAACAAATACAGACGCTTTAACAGTTTTGGTTTGAACACGGCACTGTTAAGCATGGAATTATTAACTCTATCTAGAAGGTTCTCAATCATACAACCTTCAACAGCAAAAAAGTATTAATTTCTAAAATTAGCCCTTGTTCATTAATGTAATACCTTATTACATCAATAAACACTATTTTTGATAGTTCCCTAATATTCTAATATCATAAATTAACTTTCAGAACATGTCCCGAATATTTTTCCATTTTTTTCCGATGCTTCGAAAAAACCGAAATGCTATTTTGTCAGATTTAATATACCCCACCTATTATGCCCCTCGGAAAAGGTTGCAAATAGTGCAAAGTCGCTCGAAAAGTTCATAAAACATTATATTTCATGTAAAAAGCGTCAAAATGACATTAGGAATATTTTTCCATTTTTTTCCACCCCATAGGAAAAAAATGGAAAAAACGGAAAAAACCTTTTTTCAGTCCTTTTTTTCCTCGCCCATCCCTAGATTTTTTACTATTTTTACAGGCTCCCCGAAATTGACCTTCCCCGCCCCCGAAATCCCCCCTCCCAGGATTTTTGTGCCCCTCAGGATTTTTTGGGGTCCTAAATTTTTGCCAAAAATGGAGAAATTTAACATTTTAATCGCTATGTTTAGCCTAAATTCTGGTATTTTGAGAACTTTTTGCGTTTCTACATTAAAAATATGCCAAAAAATACCAGTTTTGGCTCATTTTTGTACAAATCCCCCGAAAAGCCCCCGAAATCCCCCCCCCCCGATTAGATCCCTAAAATGCCCTGGAATTGATGCTCGTAGACGTATCAGACGCGTAGCCATTTAACCCTTTCCCACGAAAATTGAAGGGAGGCATAAGTTTTCGTAGGAAATTTTAAATTTTCAGTTTAAGAACCCGGAAACCTTCAAAGCATAAAGAGTTAGCTATTCCTGGGTTTCTGTAGGGCTAAACTATGCGCTGAGGAAAAGGTTTTGAAAGAAGTTTTGAAACGTTTGATCAAACAAAATGTTAGAACTGTGTTGCAATTATTGGACACGGATGGACATAAATGGAAAGCTGAAACCTAGAAAACTAAACTTGAGGAATGTGAAAACGGTAAGTATGGGGCGGTCCTACCCTCCCCCCAATATGGAAAACCCCTGAGTTTTGTGAATGAATACTTTCATCTTTGTCTGTTTTTTTCTTTTTATCTATATTTTCTAATCTTTATCTCGTTTTGTTGCAGATACGGCGAACGCTACCTGGTTGTGGACTACTGTGATCGAAATCTGGTGGAAATTGAGCCACTGGAACCCTCCTGCCCGCAGGTGCCCCAGGGTGCCCTTTCCTCCCTGGGGGGCAGTGCCCATCTGTTTCTGTGTACCTTCATTCGGAATCATCGTGACAGACAGCATCAGATGGTGTTTGCCGCTGAATCGGAGTAGGTTTTAGTTAGGAGGGCTACTAAAATCGACTTGCCCCGACTTTGTACTTTTTGGCGAAGATATAGAGCATGGGTGTGGTCAAGAAAATATCGGGTACTGAGATCTTAGCTGCCTTCCAGCCATGTGCAGCCGTCGAGTTTATGTGCCCGACCCCCCCCCCCCCCTTTTTTTCACAACTACCAACATAATTAATTAAAAATCTCTGCTGTTTGCAAGACCCTAGCTTCAAGGTTGCCATTTGCCAATATGATTTGGCACGTGTGCCCCTATCTGCTGAAAAATACTAGACGGCTGTATCTTATCTGCATCTAAGGGAATTATTCTTCAAAGTTAAAGTTTCGGTAAAAATTTAAAAATTTTTGGCTAACGAAAGGAAAATTTTATTACTGGTGCGAGCTATTAGGCTGTAATTTGGCAAGGGAGGCCCTATAACAGTACTCATTTGTGCCAAATGGCAAGAAATTCTGCCGCGTTTAAAAATTTTTATATCAACTTTAATTTTCAAAAATTGCCGAAACCGCTATTTTCAGTCTGTCGGATCCAGCGTAGAAGCTTTCTGCAGCCGCAGAAGTCGCAAACCTTCACTAATCGAGCTGAAATCTTTTGTGGGTGTGTTTTTGACCACGCTGAGTTCAAATATCTCAAAACTTTAATTTCAGAAAATTTGATTTTTTTTCGATTTCTGCATTGCCCAAAAAGGCGATTTTGGCAATTTTTGAAAATTAAAGTTTACATAAAAATCTTTCACACGGCTGAATTTCTTGCCATTTCGCACAAATGAGTACTCCTATAGGGCCTCTGTATACGCCAAATTACAGCCTTATAGCTCGCACCAGTAATAAAATTTTCCTTTCGTTAGCCAAAATTTTTTAAAGTTTTGCCGAAACTTCATCTTTGAAGAGTAATTTCCTGAGATGCAGATAAAATACAGACGTCTAGTATATTCTGCAGATAGGAGCACATGTGCCAAATCTTATATCGCAAATGGCAACCTTGAAGCTAGGATCGTGCAACCAGCAGAGATTTTTAATTAATTATGTTGGTAGGTTGTGAAAAAGGGGAGGGGGGTCGCGGACATAAATGCGACGGCTGCACATGGCTGGAAGGCGGCTAAGATCTCAGTACTCGATATTTGCTTGACTCGATTTTAGTACTCGATTTTGACACCCATGCTCTATATCTTCGCCAAAAAGTAGGCCAATCGGACAAAGTCAGGGCAAACCTTTAGTAGCCAGCCCCCCCCCTTAACTGGCGTTACGCAGGATACCGCGGGTTCGAGTCCTGTTCTAGGTGTCCGATGTTGTTCGAGCGATTGGTGGTGTGCAACTTTCTTTCTTTAATTTGTTTGTTTTTACCGTATATTCAAACTTTAGCCGTACTGAGTACGTATGGGGAAATTGTCAATTCTGTTAAGCTTAACCTTAAGGTGGTGATTCCTTTTGGGCACATATTATTGGATGACGGTTCAAATCAAGATGAAATTTGTAGAAACTTTTCAAAATAAGTTCTTTTAGCATTCTAATACCCTCCGGGTCCCCGTTCAGGGCGGTTTTTGTCGATTTTTGACAGTTAAACAGTAGCTGCATAGCTATGATTATATGCATTCGAAAGATGTTGTTGAGCTCTACATTTTTGCTTTTTAAAGTACCTTTCTAGCTTTTCTCTATAGTGAGATATAGCTGATTTTCCTATTTTGGTGTTGAAAAGTTCTCATTTTTGCAGAAATCAAATAATCCGCCATTTCTTGAGCAACGCAAGCCGTAAAATCAAACTATGGGTGTCAATTTGAAGGTCTCGTTGGGGCCGATTATTCGTGGCATTGTGATCTTCTAAATGCTATCCCGTACGCTGCTATCATAAAAATGTAGTTTTTGCAAAACCATGACCAAATTTTTTCCAGCGATTGAGGAGCCTTTACTATGCAAGCTAGAGGGTTGCCACTTACTATACATGTTTTACACAAAAAACCCAGGGACCCTTTTTTAGTTGCCCCGATTGCTGCTTTCGAGCTAAAGTGGTCGCTTGCCAAAGTTGGGAAAAGTAGGCAAAATCCAGGTTGCGCATACATTTTAGTTAATTTCTTTATAACGAAGAGCGGTTTCATAATAATTAAAAAAGGGTCCCCAGCAATTTGATAGTGAAATCGAATGATGTGGCCGACGCCTCATGAAAAAATTTAGTTTAGTCTGCAAATTACTTCGAAAATGCAGTAAAATAATTTCCGAGAACTAAAGTTAGGTTCGCTGTATTCATTAGAAAGAGAAAATGTTAAGCTCCATTTCGATATAAAAATGGCTTCCTAACTCCAAGGAAGGAAGGAGTAATAACGGTTCAAAGTTGATCTTGATGTCTTCAAAAGGAATCACCACCTTAAGGCTAATGTCAATTATGGTACACAAATGCATTAGTTAGGATTTTGTAAAAACTCTTTTTTGGAATTTAAAATTTTTTGCGATGTCCGCCTGCCAAAAGCGTGGAAAGCCTAGGACGTATCATTTGTGATACACTGTATGTACAAAATGATGACTTACTATGGAAATGTTTTGCATGTCCCTTTTATGCTAGTGCTTTTTTAGTATTCATTAGTATGATAGGTAGTAGTTTTTGATTATTTTTTAACTGAATGTTCTACTATTTTTGTCTACAGATCGGACAAGGAACGCTGGCTGGAGGCCCTGACACCGCCCCAGGCCGATAACCCCGGCGAGCAGATCTATGAGAGCTGGGACTGTCCGCAGGCCGTAGCCCTTCACCCCTACCATGGCACAGATGATGACGAACTGTCGCTACAGGAGGGGGATATGGTCAATATCCTGCGAAAAATGCCTGACGGTTAGTCTTAAAACGGGGATTTTTTTCTGGGAGGGGGGGGTTTCGGGTTTTTGAGGGGCAACATTTGGGTTAAAATTTTCTGGGAATGTCTATCCTGAAGTTGAGAAATGGTAGCTGCGTAAACTCGGATTTACATTTTTATGTACAGAGTTTTTCACAGTTTTTTGAGGACAACATTTGGTTTTAAGATTGGGCAACTCGTCGAAGAAAAGTTGTAGATCCCTTAGTCAGCTCGGCTGAATAGAGAAACTGTAGCTAAACGTTGTTAATTTTTTCTTGCAAATTCTGCTAAAAACACTATTCTGACGAATTTTTGTGGCATTAATGCCTCTACTGAATCATGGGGGAGCTCGGAGAGCCCCCATAATATGAGCTATAAAGGCACTTTGCGGATTTTGAAAAGTGCTAATTAGGCATAACTAATTAACGGGAAGGAATTAAGAGCTAATATTTACATTTTTGAAATCTCCAGGCCAAGAGCTTTCGAATGATACCAAACTTGCCCGGAAAAAATGAACTTTGAAAAAATCGACTTTCTCTTACGGGTTTGAAAGTGGGGTTTTTTTTTTTTTCTCTGTATTCAGCATGATTTTTTCCATTTTTCTGTTAACTCGATTTTTCAAACGGCCCATAGGAAAAATTTTTCTATACTATTTTTTGATTATCTAGGCAATGGCATTTAGCAAGTTTATGTTTTTTTCCCGAATTTCGATCTGGTTCGATTTTTATAGATGGTCAAAAATGGAAAAAATAGCGTTTTTGGACACCTTCAAGCTGAAAAATTTCTAAGTCCGAAAATTTGAAAATAGTCTAAAAACGGGCAAAAACAGCGTTTTCGGCCTTGGGGTGGTACCCACATGTAGTAACTCGGGGTCGCTGAACACGATGAGCATAGTGCCGACACCGTATCTCGCCTGGTTCATCTGGTTCAACTGGTTTAAAGTTGAACCAGTTCCTGGTTCAAGCTACTGGAGATAGCTAGAAGGCTGAAATTTTGCATACAAAGGTTATTGGGCATGGGGAATTCACTGGTGGTGTTACTTTGGTGATTCGACCCATGGCTGGCCAGATCTGGTTCAACTGGTTCAAAATTGAACCAGTTCCTGGTTCAAGCTACTGGAGATAGTTGGAAGGCTGAAATTTTGCATACAAAGGTTATTGGGCATGGGGAATTCACTGGTGGTGTTACTTTGGTGATCCGACCCATGGCTGGCCAGATCCGGTTCAACTGGTTTTCTGTTAACTCGATTTTTCAAACGGCCCATAGGAAAAATTTTTCTATACTATTTTTTGATTATCTAGGCAATGGCATTTAGCAAGTTTATGTTTTTTTCCCGAATTTCGATCTGGTTCGATTTTTATAGATGGTCAAAAATGGAAAAAATAGCGTTTTTGGACACCTT
>JASAND010005926.1:0-12099 GCA_030248195.1 Trissonchulus latispiculum | reverse complement strand
TTAGCTGACGCTGCCCAAAAGCAGGTAGCCAAGGAGAAAGGTTAGGAGTGGGGGATGGTACTTAGCTTAGAAGAATTCCTTGAAAAACCGATTCTAAGAAGTGAGCACCCAAGCTGATAAGGGATGTAGGAGCGTTCTGGGCTTAGGAGAATCTTTTCCAACCTCGACCCTGGACTCTAACCAACCAACCTGCAGTCTACATTAATCAAATATCCTGGCTGTGTTTACTTCAGAGGGAAGGTTAGTGGTGGGGACACAGATGCGTCAGAATCTCGGGCTCCGGCTTAGGCAAGTGTCCTGTAGGAGTGCCGTAATCTATGTAAGGAATTAGAAGAGTAAGAAAATTTCAAAGTTTTGGAAAATTAAATGGAGACAGTTACAACCACCCACTCGTGTAAAATGTTACAAAATTTCTAAAATTCAAAGGAATCGCAAAACCCGAACGTAAGCAATGAAAAACAACAAAAGCCAACATCCTACCCTTAACCCTAAACACAGTAAATCTGAAGCTTTTTCAATTTTGGGCTAATGTCTGTTCTACATTCCGGCTCCGGCAAAATTGGACTCGGGTCATTCGCTGTATGGGGCGCAACCCAGATTTCGGATTCCCTCCTCCGCTCGATCCAAAATCCCAAATGCAAAGCATCCCCCATCTCACTAAAAGGTGTTTAAAAAATGCCAATGGCAAAATGCCATTTTTGATCAAACGTTTCTGTCTTAACAGCAACTGCTTCATCCAAAATAGTCCAGTTGACTACCAAAAACTAAATTTATGAGCAAGTTATGGCTTAGCTACACCAAAATAAATAGAAAGCAGGCTATTTTATCTCGAGGGAGAGATTCCCACTAGTATTGGGTCTTATTTCCCCACAGGTTCACCCCTTCCTCCTTTCCGATTCGCACATTAACTAAGCTACTAAAAGAGCTTACATAGCATTAAACGTTTACAAACTCAGCACAGATGAAAACTTAAACATTTTAATTCCAGGAACCTGCAACGACCAGTTTCCGAAACCTACCCGGCGGCAAAACCGGACGCCTCACAGATTCCACGATAGCGTTCAAAATATCATTTGCGGAATCCGTTTCGGGAACCGTCGCCGAATTAAATCGAATCCAGCCAGATTCCCAGGAAAATTCGGACAGCCTGGGAGGTCCAAGCCGGCAGCCATTCGTTCTAGAATAGTCAGCACGCGCTGACCGTTGCGCTGCAAAGCAACACTGGTCGGACACTCAACCAGAACCTAGAAAAAAACGAAGGAACCAATCAAAGTCACAGAAAAGTTTGCCGTAGTTATTTTCCACATATATATATATATATATATATATATATATATATATATATATAGATATCTATATATATACATATATATATATAGATATATGTATATATATATATATATATATATACGTAAGACACGGTTTCCTGGATGTCGTGGTCCATATGCCCCCCTCCAGCCCGGACAAGATACAAGCCCTACCGCCGTCAGGGGCAATAGGTAAATAAAAGTAGGAAAGAGGTTCGCAGAAATGACCGGAAAAATAGGTTTTCGCACTAAACTTCCGAAACGTGTCCGGCTTCGTCGGAATTTTTTTAGAAAACATTTTATTATTTTGCCCGAAAATCGATCAAAATTTCGAAATTTTTTCAGGAATTAGACAATTTTACTGCAAAATCCATTTAAAATTGTGATGTTATTATTATTATTATTACCGATACGTATGTAATTAAAGCTTATGCGACAAGCCCCCCCCCTTGAAAATTTCGATTGAAGGTACAACAAGCCCCCTCAGAATTTTCTTGGGACAAGCACACCGGATCCGACCCTATGTTAATGTAGGGACCCCACCTTTTAAAAATAGCCATTTTTGAAAACACAGTTAAAAGTTATTAGAAATATTTTCAGAGTAAATCACAGGTCCTATTTAGAGAATGGCCCTGTGACAAAGTGTGCCACAAAATTTCCTACAGAAAAACCTTCACAAGTTGAAATTCACCTGCAGAATTCCAATGGAGTAGTGTCGCGCCAGCTGATAGTAGGAATAGCGCATATATACGTACATGAACTAGAAAAAACGAAATTAAAAAAATTACAAACATGTTACGTACAGTACAAAACTGCAGGGAGGAATCAACTCAACAAAATATAAAAAAGGTAAAAGGAAAAGCTGAAAGCTACACTGCCTATTCCAACATCAGAATATTATCTGGCTCCTGTCATAAATTCAGCTATATACAAGCATTCATGCTTCTTCTGCATTCTAGATAAAAAGAAGAATTAGAGCTGTTTGGCATAGGAAAATTTTATAATAGCTATTGGTCACGATAACTGCTCCAAAAAATATTGGAGACTGCACTTGAAACAGAAACGGCAGAAAATGTTTAGCTTATCATCAAAACCAAAACAGATTCTTGACGATTTCTCGCAAATATAGCAGGTGCCAACATATATATAGTCAAGCGGGAAAAACCCACCCGCCAATGCTGGAAAAAACCCACTGCTAGTGTGGATTATCCGTATGCGCTATATAGGATTTTAATAGCCTATCTTGAAGAGCGTCAGAAGCTACCCTAGAGGGGAAGAGGGTGTATTATTGTAGCCCCCGCTGCTTTCTGCAAATTTTATGGGACTTTGAAATTTTTGGAAGTTGGGGTCCGACCAGGTGCCGAAATTTGGCAAACTTTGCCGGGCCACCCTGAACTAGTGGAAAGATCTAGACCAAAGCGGATTATATGTAGGGCATCTGTTGCGTTTCATGATGATACGTACGTATATATGCTTTCAGGGAGGCTCTCAGCTGGGCGAAAGATCATTTTGCTGCTGATGTGGCTGGTGCTGCTGCCGCAGCAACCGAGGACGGAAGCCTTTTCAGAGAGGCCAGGGTATGTACTGACGCGTTGTCTCTTGCCGGTAATCTCAAAGCTGGCTGCCAATCCGCGAGTATATACACCGACGGCCATCAGTATATGGAAGCTACTGGCAGACTTGGAGACGATTGGGGTCCATGTCACGGTTCAGTGGACCCCTGTCACATCGATGTTGCTGGCAACGAAGCAGCTGACACTGCTGCTAAATTGGGAACTGAAATGGAGCAAGAAAACGTGGAGTTGGACTACACCACCGCCAAAACCGCCGTTAAAAGATATATATATATATATCCGTGAAGAATGCATGTGGCTTTGGAAAGCCGACGATACAAATGGAACATTCTACGGGAATAAACCTGTTTCGCTGGAACTGGAGCAAGGTCTCAGCAGGAAGGAGCGGGTAACTCACCCACAGTTGAGATGTAATGGAAACTCCCTCCTGCTGGCCAAGCAGAGGTACAGGATGGGTATCTCTCCGTCCCCAGCCTGCCCTGACTGCTCAGCTCCGAAAGAAGACTTACGTACCTCACCTATTACTCCACTGCCCTGCCCACAGGAGCGCTAGACGAGTCCCGGCCCAGGCTTGACATCCTTTCGAGGGGTCCCCCCAGGGTCCTTGCCTATCTCCGGGATGTGGGCCGACTCTAGTTGGTCCAACCGCATTGAGCCTGCTCACGACGGTCCAGGAAGATGACGAAGAAAGAAGAAGAAGAGGGATACCCCCCCCTAGCGAAAAAAGTGGGGGCGGAGGGCATAGGTGTGTTAGGGGGGGGGGTGGCTGGCATTTTTTAGTGGGGGGGGGTGGGGGGGCCCCACTTTTCGGTTCCCCCCTCCACTTTTCGGAGCCCCCCCCCACTTTCATCCACCCCCCACTTTTCGGCAAGCCCCCCCCACTTTTTTGGGGGTCGCCCAAAAGTGTCAAAAAATTAGGTTTTTGAGGTTAAATTTTCAAAAATTTTCTTAATTTTTAGCTAATTTATGGACTTATAAGCTCATTTTAAGCTTAAAAACAGTGATTTTTTGCGTTTTTACCTTAAAAATGCAAATTTTTCGCTAAAAATTTTGGTATTTTATACCTTTGGTTCGCCCCCCCCCCCTTGGCGGACGCCCCCCCCCCCCCCCTTCCCCCTCCCGCGGGGGGGGGGGGGCGAAGCCCCCCCACTTTCAAAACCCTAAAAAAATGCCTGGGTGGGGGGACCCCCCCCCCCAAATGGAGGGGTCGCAGACCCTCCCCCCTAAAAAATTTTTTCTACCCCTCCCCCCAAATCGGCCTTCGGCCGACCCCCCCCCCCCTTAAAAATTTTCAACCCCCTACCTAAATTTTTGCAAATTTTTAGCCAAAACTTTGAAAATTTTCAAAACAACAGCGAAAAATTGCTAAAATTCGCCTTATTACCTTAAAAATCGCTAAAAATAGCTGGAAATTGAGAAAAATTTTCAGGTTTTAGCGAAAAACTGATTTTTCGCCGACCCCCCCCCTCGAAAATTTTTCTTACCCCTCCCCCCAAATCGACATTTTCTCGACCCCCCCCCTCCCCCTTTTTTGCCAAACCCCCCACCCTACTTTTTTTCAAACCCCCACCCCCACTTTTTTCGCCAGCCACACCTATGGCGGGGGGGGGGGTAAAAAGTAGGGAGGGGGTCTCGCGAAAAAGGGGGAGGGGCCGAGGGATACATATATATTTTCTTTGGGGGGAGGGGGGCTTGGCGGCGGCTAAAACGTTAAGAACAAGCCTTATTTTGCTGAAAAAAGGGCTAAATTACAGAAAATTTTGCATTTTTTGGCCATTTTTCGAAATTTCTGAGGTCCGAATTCTGGGGGGGGGGTTGGGGAGGGCATAGGTGTGGCTGGCGAAAAAAGTGGGGGTGGGGGTTCAGAAAGAGTAGGGAGGAGGGTTTGGCGAAAAAAGGGGGTGGGGGGGTCGCGAAAAGTCGATTTGGGGGGAGGGGTAAGAAAAATTTTCGAGGGGGGGTCGGCAAAAAATCGGTTTTTCGTTAAAAAATTTTCTCAATTTACAGCTATTTTTAACGATTTTTAGCTTAATTAAGCGAATTCTAGCAATTTTTCGAATTTTTTGGAAAATTTCGAATTTTTAGCTAAAAATTTTCAAAAAAATTTCAAAAATTTAGGTAGGGGTTAGAAAATTTTTAGGGGGGAGGGGTTTGAAAAAATCGATTTGGGGGAGGGGCACAGGTGGACAAGGGGGGGGGGAAATTTCCCCCCCCCTCGGCGAAGTCGTCCACAAGGGGTCGCGAAATTGCTCCCACAAGGGGTAAGAAAATTGGCCACAAGGGGTAAAAAAATCGCCCGAAAAATAGGTTTTACGACTAAAATTTCCAAAAATTTTCCAGCTTCGGCGGAATTTTTCACTTAAAATTACTGTTTTTTACTAAAAAATGTCCGAAAAACGTTATTTAGCTAAAAAATCGCTGTTTTTTGCTAACAAAATGGCAAAAATCGCTTAAAAATAGCTCTCAAAGGTCCCCCTAAGAAAAATCGCTCTCACAAGGGGTACTAAATTTGCTTCCACAAGGGTCAGTGAAATTTGACCTCCCGTTCAGGTATGGGGAGGGGTAGGAAAAAATTTTTAGGGGGGGTCGGCGACCCCTCCATTTGGGGGGAGGGGCCCCCCCACCGCCCCCCCCCTAACACACCTATGGGGGGGGTACGCCCATCACATTTCGGAGGTCGGCCAAGATTTACCCCCATAGGTGTAATTGGCGGGGGGGGGGGAAGGGGTAATCCCGGCCAGTCAATTTTACAAACCCCCCCAAAAAATTTTGGGGGCCCGGGCCCCCCCCTCCTAACTGGGGGGGTAGGGGGGGCAGCCGCGTCCAAATTTGTGGCTAACCTTAAACTGTTTATTATTGCGAGAAATTCACGTTTTTAACGGTTGTATGGACTTTCTGGCTCAATATTGACCTTATTTTAGACTTAGAAACATGTTGCCAATCACGACTTCGTGTTTAAAACCCCTGTCTAGTCTAATGCGTCTATCAAAAGAGTTTGATCACACTGTGTTGACAGAAGTCACGTTTTTGTCCATCTCAAACTCGCACTAGCACAAAGTCCGGGACCAGTGACCACCTAGGGAACTGGGTAGGCCAAGTCACAGCTGTTCAGCACAAAGTCCGGGACCAGTGACCACCTAGGGAACTGGGTAGACCAAGTCACAGTTGTTCAGCACAAAGTCCGGGACCAGTGACCACCTAGGGAACTGGGTGGCCAAAGTCACATCTGTTCAGCACAAAGTCCGACTTCAGTAGCCGACAGTCCGGTTCCGTCAGCCAAAGTCTGTTACCAGTGGCCAAAGTCTGTTCCAAGTGGACAAAGTCTGTTCCCAGTGGACAAAGTCTGTTCCGAGTGGACAAAGTCTGTTCCCAGTGGACAAAGTCTGCCGCCAGTGGACAAAGTCTGCTCCCAGTAGACAAAGTCTGTTCCCAGTGGACAAAGTCTGTTCCCTGTGGACAAAGTCTGTTTCCACTGGACAAAGTCTGTTTCCTCTGGACAAAGTCCGCGATGAGTGGATAAAATCAAATATGGTTCCAATACATTCGAATTAGTAGTTACTATGCTGATTGCAACTAGTTGGTCAGTTAATATGCTGATTGCAAGTAGTTGGTCGTTTAAATGTAGGCGACTGCTCATTGCAAATCGTTTATATTGTATTGGCTTATCTTTTCCGCGGCTGGTGCTCACTACACGTGGCTGGTGCTCACTACAATAAGCTTATCCTGGATATGGTTATCGTATTATCATAAATTGATCAAACTAGTCATAGCGTTCAGCTTAGAATTACGTTTAAGAATTGGCCGTTCGCGACGGCTCTACAAAAACTGCCAAACGTATCGCAGCGTTCGGCTTAGAATGCTTAGATTAACCGAGTTGTTCCATTTTTCTGTGTTTAGAGTCAATCAGCTTCTATTTTCTGTATCATATATTTGTCTTATCGTATTATCATAAATTTGTCTACACTACAATGGTAATCGTATTATCATAAAATGATCAACCTAGTCACACCGTTCAGCTTAGAATTACGTTAAGAATTGGCCGTTCGCGACGGCCCCACAAAAAATGCCAAACGTGTCGCTGCGTTCGGCTTAGGATGCTTAGATTGCCTTTGGCACTTCGATCACCGGTACAGATCGAACCGAGTTGTAGCTAATTCCCCTATATATTAATTATGCATTTTATGCTGATCAGGTTCCATTTTTCTGTGTTTAGAGTCAATCAGCTTCCATTTTCTGCACTGCAATATCGTATTATCATAACTTTGTCTGCACTGCAATGGTTATCGTATAATCATAAATTGATCGAACTAGTCACAGCGTTCAGCTAAGAATTGCGTTTAAGAACTGGCCGTTCGCGACGGCCCCACAAAAACTGCCAAACGTGTAGCTGCGTTCGGCTTAGAATGCTTAGAAATTCCTTTGGCACTTCGACCACCGGTACAGATCGACCCGAGTTGTAGCTAATTCCTCTATATATTAATTATGCATTTTATGCTAATCAGGTTCCATTTTTCTGTGCATCAGCTTCCATTTTCTGTATGCAGACTTTATGAACTGCTGTCATCGAGTGTTTAGCACTTCCTAGTAACCACCACGCCTAATTGTTGAGCTAGATTTCTTCTGAAATATCCATATGTACATAAGCTTATCTTCGAATTGTAATTAACGATTGTCCAAATATTAAGAAGTAGAGTGGAATTAACAGGATTTTGCTTACCTTAACTCACTAGCGTACTTAAAAGAGTTAATCAAGCGTCATCTATTAATATTTATATTAATGTTAACCTGTAGTTAAAGTGCGCAGTGTTTAAGATTAACCAGTAGCTAAAGTGCGCAGTGTTTAGGTAAAACGTGTAGAGCGGTATTTTAAATGCACAGCACTACTACATCGATTTTACTTGAAGGTTTGTCTCGAACACATGTGGCGGTATACCACCCGATTAGAAAAGTCCATCCCGGGTGTAGTCCAATGCGGGCTGACAGTCCGATCCGGATGGACCAAGTCCTTGCTGGGTAGCCAGTGTCCATCGCCAGTAGCCAAAGTCTGGACCGGGCGGCCAAAGTCTGCACCGGGCGGCCAAAATCCGGACCGGGCGGCCAAAGTCTGCACCGGGCGGCCAAAATCCGGACCGGGTGGCTAAAGTCTGTACCGGATGGCCAAAGTCCGGACTGGGTGGCCAAAGTCTCCTCCCAGTAGCCGAGTCACACTCAAGTAGCCAAAGTCCTATGTGGGTGGCTCAAGTCACGGTTGGTCAGCACAAAGTCCGGGACCACTGACCACCTAGGGAACTGGGTAGGCCAAGTCACGGTCGGCCAGCACAAAGTCCGGGACCAGTGACCACCTAGGGAACTGGGTAGGCCAAGTCACGGTCGGCCAGCACAGAGTCCGGGACCAGTGACCACCTAGGGAACTGGTTGGCCGTGCTCCTGTGACATCTGTCTGCACGGTGTGATCAAACTCTTTTGATAGACGCACAATGTCAAAATTACTTCATGGAAGAATGTTTTTTGGAATTAGCAATGGCTGAAAATGCGATTTTTGACATAAAAATATAAAAATTTTGGGGGAGGTTTGGGGGGGTTTGGGTGGGTCTAATAAGGAGACCCCCAAAATTCCGGGGGAGGGCCCCCCAACCCAAATCCCCGTTACACCTATGTTTCCAGCCCAGACCCAAAGTTCCAGGGAAACTACAGGCATAGGTGTACCTGGGGGGGGTGGGGGGGAACCCCTCCCCCAAATGGAAAAGTGCCGACCCCACCCTCGAAATTTTTGAGGCAGACCCCACCCCCAAATGGCCAAATCCCAGACCCCACCCACCCAAATTTGCCAGACCCCACCCTCAAAAATTTGAAAATTTTGCCTCAAAATTAGTAAAAATTCGAAATTTTTTGGAAAAATTCGAAATTTTTGCAAAAAACTCCAAGTTTTTTCGAACAAATGAGCAAAAATTAAGTAATATTGTTGATTTTTAGTTGGAAATAACGCTTTTTTAGCAAATTTACGAATTTTTTTCTAAATTTTTGAACAAAAATTTTTACCCCCCCCCCCAAATTCTATTTTTCCGGACCCCACCCCACCTCAAAACGGCTAACCCCACCTACCCTAATTTCGGTGTAACGGGGTTCGTCTTCGTAAATCCCGTTACTCCGCCGAAATCCTTAAACATCCGTCGCAGCCACGTTAACTCTTCCGCTCGGCTAGTCAGAATGGCCTCCGCTCCGTTACAGGAAAAGACTTCCGCTTCTCGTATCACCAAACAGTATCTATTCAAGCACCTAACTAAGCACTAAGTCCCACGTATAGAGAACTGCACGCTTCCCTCTGCTAAGCAGAGAGCGCACCAAGAAACGCCGCCGCTCTCAACAATTCACTTTACTCAGACTGACTTCAAAACTGCAATCTTCAAAACTTTAACAACACCGACTACAAAAAATATGTTGTGACTAAAACCCGCTTTATAACAAAATCCAGCTAATACAAAAACAAAGGTTTAAAAGGTTTAGAAATTAGGGGGGATGTTTTGACTTTATGAAAAGCACCCAAAGATTAGAAAACAGACAAAGGGGGTATACTGGAATATAAAACAAAACCCACGTTACAAACGGGATTTACGAAGACGAACCCCGTTACAGAACTTTCTTTTAAGCCTATTTGCACTTCTCTAGGTTGTACCGTTAGAGCGGTATAATGCAAAAAGTAGCGGGGGAAAAAACCCAATGGGGGGAAAAACCCAAATGGGGGGAAAATAAACCCACCCCTCACAGGTCTTAAAAATTGTTCTATCGCAATTCTGACACTTCCAGTGTAAAATTCAACCCTTTTTTAGTTAGTATGAACCAAAAAACCCGATCTAAGTAGCTTTTTTTGAGATCTCATGTGCCGTTGAAAATGCTGCATCAACTGGCCAGGTTTCATAAAGTTTAACACATAAACATAGGGCAATTTTTGAAAAATGCTAAAAATGATGTAATTTGATAAAACTTATTATTCTATCGTGTAGAGAATGGTTTTTTAAGTAGAATTGTCTGTTAAAATCCACAATTGTACCTGCATTGGGTCCTCCAGCAGCGAAATGGCACTTTTAAGGTTTTTAGCCCCTAGCTAGCCAGGTAATCAAAATTGTCCGAATCTGACCGCATAGGATGACGCAGCGTGCTCGATAGTACCGTGCTATAGTCTCTAATTGTTTCTGTGTTGAGCTGTTAAAAAAAATTTCAAAAAAATTTGGGTGGGTTTTTCCCCCCAAAGTGGGGTTTTTTTCCCCGCCACGTTTGGCAATGTGCCAGACTAACGGTACAGCGGATCGGTCTAATTTTGGCTGTGTGCGAAGAGGAAGAGTTGCCATCATTGCAGATATTTGCAAAACTTTTCTAACCCAACCCAGTCAAAAGTTACATCGGTCCAAACTTTTGCAAAATTTTGGCATGGTTGGACCAAAAAGTAGTTGTCATTTTCAAAATGTCATAAAATGAGCAGGAGTGAACCAAATGACTTGATCTTTGCATACATAGGTAAGAAAGAGTCGCGCTTCCAGCTACTATGTTTTGGAGCTCATATCTCCAACCCATGACCCAGGAGGCGGGTGGGTTTTTTCCCCCCCAAAAATGGGGTGGGTTTTTTTTCACCCCATGGCTATATATATATAATTTGAGTGTTTTTAGGAAATTTTTTAAAAAAATCTGAAACTTTTTGCTAAAAATCGAAAAATTTTTGCTAAAAATAGAAAAATTTTTGCTAAAAATCGAAACATTTTTGCTAAAACTTGAGAAATTTTGGGAAATGAAGGTAAAATTTGCTAAAATTTGGCAAAAATTTAGGATTTCCCCAAAAAAGGTCGCCGGATTTTTGGGTCGGGCCCCCCCTTCAAAAAATCCTGGCGCCGCTACTAGGAGGGGGTCGGAAAGTCGATTTGGGAGAGGGATAAGAAAAATTTTCGACGGGGGCGTAGGCGAAAAAATCGGTTTTTCGGTCAAGAACAGAAAAAATTACTCAATTTGTAGCTATTTTAGCGTTATTAAGCGAATTTAAGCAATTTCTCGCTAATTTGTCTCAATTTTTTAAAAAATTTCCAGTTTTTGGCTAAAAATTTTCAAAAATTTAGGTATGCGGTTTGAAAATTTTTGGGGAGGGGGGCACCGAAAGGCCAATTTGGGGGTACTGATCGCCAAAGTTTTTTAGGAGGGGGTCGAGGACCGGTCCATTTCGGGGGCGGGCCCCCCCCCACCCCAACACACCTATGATCGTATCCATAGTTTCCGTTGGGGGCATAGGTGTAACGGGGATTTGGGTTGGGGGGGGCCCCTCCCCCGGAATTTTGGGGGGGCCCCCTTTTTAGACCCCCCCCAAACCCCCCCAAACCTCCCCCAAAAAAATTTTTCTATTTTTATGCCAAAAATCGCATTTTCAGCCATTGCTAATACCGAAAAACATGAAATCATTAAGTAATTTTAACATTAGACAGTATTTTTAAACTCGAAAACTTGATTGCCAACATGTTTCTGTTCTGAGTCCAGAATAAGGTCAATATTGAGTCTAGAAGTCCATAAAATCGTTATAAACGTGTATTTCTCGCGATAATAAACACGTTAAGCCAAAAATTTGGACTTTTTTTAAAAATTTTGCCAAATTTACCCTAAAAATGCCCCATTTTTGGCCCAATTTTCGCGCCTTCGGCGACTACCCCCCCCCCCCCAGTTGGGGGGGAGCCGGGGGCCCCCAAAAATTTCTGGGGGGGGGGGTTTGAAAAACTGGCTGGGGGGGGTTACCCCCCCCCCCCAATTACACCTATGGTTGGGGGGGGGTTGGGGCCTGCCCCCCCCAAAAATTTTGACCAAATTTACCCCCCCCCCCAGATTTTTTGACTTACCCTCCCCCAACTTTTGGCTACCCCCCCGAACCCCCCCCCCAACGATTTTTGGACCCAAAAAGTTAGCTAAATTTGGTCGAAAAATGGTCTTTTTTTGAAAAATTTTTCTAAAATTTTGACCTAAAATCGCTTTAAAACGGTGCAAAAACACCTAAAACGTTAAGAACAAGCCATATTTTGATGAAAAAAGGGCTAAATTACAGAAAATTTTGCATTTTTTGGCCATTTTTCGAAATTTCTGAGGTCCGAATTCTGGGGGGGGTACCCCCATCACATTTCGGAGGTCGGCCAAGATTTACCCCCCCCCCCCCCGAGACCCAAAGTTCCAGGGAAACTATGATCGTATCCCCC
>JASAND010005925.1:0-29115 GCA_030248195.1 Trissonchulus latispiculum | reverse complement strand
TATTGCTGATTTTTTATCTCGCCTATAGGCGAGATAGCCCTTATTGGTCAGAATGAACTGTGCAGAAACGTATGCTTAAAATTCGACATATCCTTAACTGAGACTAGTTTCTTATTCTTATTACGTTTTGCCAGGGAGGGGGAAAGGTTTGAATTGCGAGATTTTACGTGTTCTTTTGCTATTTTGAGCTCAGTACAATTAGCTAAACTAAATAAATAGTACTAAACTTTTAAAGTTTAATGCAAACTTCTAGCGAAAAGGGCTCAGTAGAATGTTTTCAGAAACGCTATTCCCCGCTGGTTGAACAGAAAGTTTTCTTGTGCACAACAATATGCAAAATTAGGCTGTAAAGAATTCCGTCAGTTTTGAGAAGCTGTTTGAGACGGTGGATTTGTTCGATATAATGGTTCAGGCAGCACCACTAAATGTTAAACTTTCAGCTGGTGTGTGGATAACGCTGAACATAGTTTTCAATTGCCTGGCGACATCTGTCGTCATTATACCTATCGAGCCAATCTTAATGTTATGGAACAATTTTATCTTTTGACTATTACATATTCTTGCTATTACCAAGAGTACATAATGATAAGAGTATGCCACTAGGCAAGCTCTCTCTTACCAGAGCGAAAACTATGCTCTGCCCGCTAACGGCCCACCACCCCCCCCCCCCCGCAAATCAGACCCTAGGGACCCCTCCGCAAATCAGTACCTAGTCGAAACGGAAGTATGTTTATGTGCTTAAGCTCGAAAACACAAGCAGTACGTGCGCGAATTTTGTACCTGCTTCGAGCTTTAGAACACAAGCATAGCGCACAAGAATGCTGAAGTGAAGGGTCTAATTTGCGGGGCGGGGGAATGAGGCCGTTAGCGAGCAGAGCATAGTTTTTGCTCTGATAACAGAGAGTGTGCCTAGTGGCACACTCCTATATTACAACACTCTTGCTATTACTGAGCTGTTTGCAAGTTACACAGGCTGCCATTGCAAGCTAATGAAGTTTCGTAGGCAAATCTGAATAGCTTGCGCTTTGTGTCTACCCTAGCTCAAACAATCGATTTCGTATTAGCAATTTATCAATTTTAAAAGTTTGTATGGAAGCACACTGGAACTGGATGACAAAATTTATAAGTTTAAAGCTTAAATTTTTTTGAGATTCTAAAGATTTTACTAAACAGTTGCGTAAGGGGCTATCTGGGGCGCGAAACACGAATCTGAAATACCTTAATTTGTAATCTTTACATTAAGTAAACTTACATTGCAACTTCAGCTCTCACCGAGCTAACGAAATCCTGAATTTAAAATTAGATTTCAAATTTCTCCACAACAGCATCACAGAAAACCTCGATAAGTAAACTTTCAACAAAATAGGGACAACATTTTTTATCACCTTAGTCTCACAGAAATGTTAAAAACATTTATTTTTTTAAGTTTCTGAATGCGTTAGCCCATAGTATGCCCCTTCACAAAATTCTAGTTATTGTTTAGGTGTAAAGCGTAAATTATCCATTTCAAATAGTGGAAATATTAGAATTTTAAGAGTTGCTATATTTAGAAAGAATTGTACATAGTTTCACGTGTTCCCAAAGCTTTCAAAACCATGAGTTATAAAAGTGGTGCCTTAGCTTAGCGAATTAACTGTAGCAAAATGTGGTACAGTCAAAAGATAACCAAACCAGCATCATTCCTGTAAATATATTTTCCATTAAATAAGACAGATTAATTAAGACGAAGTTTTCTGCAACGAGTTCATGCTCCTTTTAGGAGCCTACTTGTTTATTTTCGGTACGAATTTGATTTGATTTGGTACGAATACGAATTTCAAGAGACAGCAAACTGTTGTAGCAAAACTTCAAAGAATCAAAAAGTTTAAAGGCTAACTAAAATTCTACCTCCAACATAACATAGTTTGCCATTCGTGAGACTTCTCTGGCACCTGAGAAAAAATCCATCTGTTTTCATTTCCTATGTGTAGCACGATACGCAGATTTATTTCAGGTCAGACTTACTCAATAACAATAAGACTTTCAACTTTAGTTCTAATAAATCGTTCAAAAAGGTGATGAAGGTTGAAAAAAACCAAAAAAATGGACCCCATTAACTAACAAGCCCTTAGAAAGGCAAAACATGCATTTTACTGAATTAAAACAGCTTGAGGGTACAATTTGTATACAAAGTATACAAAACATCAACATGCGATAAAGCAGAAGATTACAAGAAAATCAGTTTCTTCACAACTGAACCAACCAAGAGTACACAAAAAACCAAATAAAAATACAGAAAACTGAGAAGATTACAAATTTCAATCATTGATATACAACAAAAACAAAGTAAACAGTTATGTTACATCAAAACACACTTTCAAACAGCAAATATAGGGTGTACATCATTCAGAATTAAGCACTTTGAATCCTGATCAGTTTATGGAACACATCAAGCCTTCAGAATTTGGCTTATCAATTGCGTTGTGACGAAGGTATGTGGCTCACAGGCCTACTCTGTAGCCATACAGAATTTTCTGGTTAAATTAAGGGCCTTTTCATAAAATGATTAAATGGATTAACTTAAACGGATTAACTTAGATTAAATGGATTAAAAACGCGTATTCATAAAATCACGGATTAAACTACTTAAGGGGTCCATCATGAAACATTTTTAGGCGACGGATTTCGCTCATTTTCACACATAAGTTAGCCACTGTATGTCGTGCATATCAAGTTTAAATTTTGAGTTGTTTCGTTCAGTTCTCCGTAAGTTACGAGCCATCAGCTGTGTGCTATTTGAATATGAGCGAGCACAAGGTTGTGCAGCCAACTGAGGCAAATTTTCGCAAATCAACTCTACCTTTGTAGCTTGTTTTGTTACACACCATTAAAAACTATTAAGAAAAACATTTTCGTACAGTTTCCAGCCGGATGGGCTTGATCAGAAGCTTCTCTAAAAAATTTCTCGGAGAAATAAGGCCCTTGTTCCTCCTGATGTGGTGAAACATTTAACAGCGGTTAACTGGGCTTATTCTAGGGATTTTTTCTTGGGGGGGGCTCTTTGGGGGGGGGCCCTCGGGGGGCGAGTCATTTTTTGGGGGGGGGGGGGCGAAAATTTTTGAAAATTTTTGTTAAAACATGCTAAAAAATTGCGCTATTTTTTATAGCAATCGCCAAAAATAAGCGGTTTTAGTGCTTTAACAGGCAAAAATCGACTAAAAATCTCCGGCAATGCCAAAAAATTTATGAAAATTTGGCCTTCTGAGCGATTTTTTCAGGGCAAAAGTTGGGACCAAAAGAGGGGCACCACTTTTTTTTGGGGGGGGGGGCGATTTTTGGGGAGGGAAGGGTGTTTATGGGGACCCCCCATTGCCCCAGTAGAATGAGCCCAGGTTAACTTAAAAATAGAAGCATTTCCGATCCGTAGTTCTATGAGAAAAATTCATCCTGCAATGAGAGCTTTCGATTGATGTATAATATGCCATATTTTGAAAAATTTTAAAAATCGCTGTTTTGAGAATTTCGGGGTTTGAGGGTCCCGTTTGGCACGCAGAGAAGTAATGGACTTAGCTATCAGCATAATTCATGCTGCAAATAGATCTAGAGACATGAATACACAAGTTGGCATACATAACGAACAGATTAGGACCTTACTGTTGTCGGAATTTAGCCAAATTTTCGCAAAAACCGACATTTTCGAAAACTGCTAGAAATGCCCATTTTTGCGCCAAAAAGATGTTGAAACTGGAAAAAACATACAATGGAACCGCCAATTCAAGTACTACGGAACCCTGAAGTTAGAATTTTTATTTAGGCCTCTGAATTAGACCAATTTGCAATTCTTTCCGAAGACCCTACGTTCCAGCTGCAAGAAACGTTGCATTTTGACGATTTTCCACTGTTTTCGATAAATAAAAAAATTTTAAAAATTTTAGGGGCCTAAATTAAAATTCTACTTCCAGCGTTCCAGCGTAGTTTATGATTATAGCTATATTATAAATACAAAATTATGCAGGATTACAACTGTTCGTCGAGAGAGTTTTTTGGCGCAAGAATAAAATCACCACTTTTTCTGTTTTTTTATGTTTTGCACGTCATGCAGAACCTCAACTTTGAGGGGAATTACGTACTCAACAACTGTAAGTGATATGAGCTTATTCGTAAAACTCTTTAAAATATCCCACTCAAAGATATCCCATATGTGAAAATGAGCGAAATCGGAGATGGTCGAAAAGTTGACCACAAATGGGCCCCCCTTTAAACGGATTAAACTGAGCCACGACTTAAACGGATTAACTTACGCGGATTAAATTAAGTCGTTTAAGTAGTTTAATCCGTATTTTATGAATACACTTTTAATCCGTTTAAGTTAATCCGTTTAAGTTAATCGATTTAATCCGCCAGTTTAATCCTGATTTTATGAACACAAATGAAGCTAACACATTTCAAAGAGTATCTATATTTCATTACTAATTTCGCTGACTGATTCTACAATTATAAATTCTAAGCATATTATTTCAGTTAGTGAGTGACAAAGTCCTACTTCAATCTATAGGTAACATCTACAATAATACCATTAAACTTTGTAACATTTTTACAATGATCATTTTCAGGTTTACTGTTTTGACGTGCTTGCTTGAGAATTAACTGTTCATTAGACTAGTAACAATACATAGCTACTAATGATATTATTAGCACAATGCTATATAGATTAATTTTACACTAAAACAACATTGTAATGTAATCCCTAAAAGCACGTACAAGAATGGTTGCTTTTTGGCTGATTTTTGGCCATCTCCAATTTTGCTGAATTTCACATATAATATATTTTGCAGTCCCCACGGAACTTCTCAAAACAACCCCATGGAATTTCTCAATTTTCTCAGTTTCTATATATTTTGTTTAACCATTCAGTGGTGACTCCGACATATTGTTATAATTATTGTAAAGTGTAAAAGTTACGCTAAAAGTCTTGTTTTTAAAAGCTTTCGGTGCAATTAAGATTCAGCTTGGGAGTTTTCCAACCATGTTAAGTGCATAAAGCAGTTATACATCTACATGTTTTGATTAAATTTCGTTGAGTAATGAATTTAGCCGAATCTTTAAATTCATAACTTCTGAAAGTCAACCATCCTGCGAGCAGGTAAAACAGAATTCTAAAACGTGATTCCAAAAATTCCAAAGCGTGTGGTTCCCCTGGAATTGTCAGTACATAAATGTACAAAAATGGCTTCTAGGCGTCTAACGCTGCGTGCACTCTCCAGTAAGAGAACTTTCTTTCGGCTGTTGTCTTTCTCTAGGTTTTTAGAACCTACAAATTTTGTCTAAAAACGCCATTGCTTCAATTTTCACATTTTAACAGTTAAACCCTTTAAAAGTCATAAAACTTTGGACAATTATATTGTGTATTGCCTCAGAACAGTTGGCCCAGAACCCCAAGAACCCCTATGAAAATAAAAGCTTCAAGAAAATCAAGTATATAGTAGATCAGAACGCATCAAAAAGTGACTTCTATCTTGATATGGGCCGAACAGTCTAAGCTAGGATGACGCTTCAAGCCTCAAGGTTGAGAACCTAATATGAATAGAGAACGAATGTCTGGCGATTGGCTAACCTAGAGAATTGTCTACCAACGAACCAGCATTAATTTGCTGTATTAATCACCTCACACTTGCTAGGTTTCAAATTTCACCTTACAAGGGAAATCAGTTTATCTAAAATTTACTGCTTATCTTAACGGACAATTAAGGCTTTATGCTCAACCGATATATGCACATCTAATTGTATATTTTATCAATAGATACCTAGTAGCTGGAGTTCGTTGTTTTAAGCTAGACATTTGACCGAAAAACCATTTTAGCAAACTGCGATTATTTTGTTTTGAACATCGATTTCTCAAAAACTACCAGTCGGATTCGCGTGATTTTTTGGCAGGATGTATTCGCATATGTTGCGGAGGGACATTTTTGGGTAGAGCCAAGATATCTCCAGTTGCGAGTGACCTCAATCCGAAGTTGCCAAATTTTGTGTTATATACTGCACATTTGACGGATTTTCTGTAGCATTAAGATTCTGTTAAGGATTAAATAAAAAATTTCTCTTGACCCATATGTCCTTCATACATATATCAAGGCATAAAACTAAATTTTGGTTAATTCCACAGTTTTGAGAATTCGATTTTCAAAAATTGATAAAGGTTACGAAACCAGCTAAATTGGCAAAAATTTTTGACATACCGGCTGAATATAGGCCATCAATCTTTGAACATGGATTTTTCAAAGCTGTAGAATCGACCAAAATTTCTTTTTGCGCCCTTATTATAAAGTACATGTGCGCCTGGGACTATCATTAGGATTTGACTCAGCAGGTCTTAATTCCCAGAAAATTTGCTGACCCGTGGCACGACATTTCGCAATTTTTTTTATTGAGTTTTCTCGCAACTGGAGGCGTTTTAGCTCAAACCAAATCAGTCATTAATGGGCCAGACCCTGTCGGTTGTTTTCGACCCACAAAACCTAGGGGCGTCTTTTAGGATTTGACTCAACAAGTCTTAATGCCCCAGAAATGATAAATGTCCTACACGACATTTCGCAAATTCGCATTGAGGTTTCTCGCAAACTGGAGACTCAAGCTCAAACCAAAAATCAACCTTCGCATTAGTGCGACTTTTCACATTGTCAAACATCATGCGAATCCATGGGTGGTAGTTGGCGAGAAGTCATGTTCAAAACAAAATTATGGCGGTTTCGCCAAATCATTTTTTTGGCCCAAACCCCTTTCTTAGCTTATACAAGCAACAGAACTACAGCTTATGGACATTGACAAAATGTGCAATTAGACTATGTATCGATTGAGCATAAAATGAACCAAAATTGTCCGTAAGATGTGGAGTAATTTTGAAAAAACTGATTTCTCACAAAAATGACCATTTTCTAATCATCCAAAATTGTTTGGCTATACTACTTAACTTCTATACCTGTCTATAGCTGAAAGGTTATGCAAAAGTAAAAATGTTCATTTTTCTTGTTCTCTTTAGAGCCACTTACTATGAAAATAATGGCAGCTTCTATGTTTCAATCTAAAAGTCAGTGAATGGTCCCAGAATCTTAAAAACCACCAAAATATTATACATATTAGAAAAGTTTCATCCATTTCCACAAGGAATTGGAGCCTTTAAGGTCAATTTACACAAAAGGATACCTACACCTTACTGAACTACGTAGTTAGCCAGAAAAGTAAGTAGTTTGTAGTTTGAGATGGTAGTAGAATAACATATAAGCCTCAAACTAATCCTTTCCCTACTCTGAATATTGAGCAACAAGTTACGCCATTTAAAAACTTTACAGCACAGGGAGGAAACTAACCACCTACGAGTACTTTTATAGTGGCTGCAGCTTTATGTTGCACCGCTTTCCAGCTAAAATTGATGCGTAGAAAAGATGAGAAAGGTAGAGCAGTTAGTATTCGGGTTACACAAACATTTTAATATCTGAATTTTTAGAACGAAGAGTGATTTCGTTATGAACTTCGAATGATCCACAGCCCATTTGACAGAAGTATCTGAGTGATGAAACCGATGTCCCACCAAAAACATTACTTCAGTCATCAAAAATTTGAAAAGTTGCACTCGTTCCATAATTATAAAAGAAAATTCTGGACAACCAAAATAGTTTCATCGTAGCCATTAAAAAAGGCAAAATGTTAAGCTACATTTGATTGCACTTGATCCATAATTAGCAAGAAGATTCTGGACAACCAAAATAATTTCATCGTAGCCATTAAAAAGGAAAAAAAGTTAAGCTACATCTTGATATAACGATAATTGCTGAACTCCAAGTAATGAATGAGCAGTGAAAGTTTTAAGTCTATGTCTCAAAGTAATCGGTACTATAATTGATGTTTAATCCCCGCAAATAACAAGGGATTAAAACTTCAGTGCTTTTTGAACTGTTTTTTTAAGTGACGGATTAAACGGATTAAACTTAATCATTTTATGAGAAGGCTGTGGATTAAAGTTTAATCCGCCAAGTTTTTAATCCGTCACGATTTTGTGAATACGTCACGGATTAAAGTTTAATCCGTTGGTATTTTATGAGAAAGGTTTTTGATCGACGGATTAAACTAGTCCGTTTAAGTCACGGATTAAACTTTAATCCGTTTAATCCATGGGCGTATTCATAAAACGATTAAACTTTTAAGTTAATCCGTTTAATCATTTTATGAAAAGGTCCTGAGAAATTTCAGGCAATGTGACATGTGTTGCTTACAATGCGTGTTACATTATGCTGCATCTATCATATTTGACTTGAAAGCAACAACCGAACATGTTTTGCTTACAATGCAAAGCAACAGCTACTTTTTTCCTTTACTTTACTGTATTACGCTTTCAGCTTAAAATAGTACCAGGCCTCATACTCTTCCTACTTTTCCTACTTTTTTCCTACTTTTTCTTCATTCCTACTTTTTTCCTACTTTTTGCTGAAAATTCCTACTTTTTCCTACTTTTTTACGAACTGATCAGAAAAAATTCCAAAATGTCCTTAACGTTACTTTAAATCACTAGATTTCAAAAAATTTTGGCGCCTTCGGCGCTATTATATGTTTCTACGCCTACTTTTGTAAAGGTGTGCTAAGCAATCACATTTGTGTATCAACGATTCCACCTGTTTGTGGGAACGGTCAATGTATAGTTTGAGTCAGGAATGGAACATCTAGTTAGCAGGGAATACGTTGCAGGGTAGTCATCATAGTTGCTAGAAGCGAAAAAGTTGAAGTTCCGGTTTTGGGCCATTTTCAATAGGAATTGGAAATTCTGAACAACTATAACTTTCCTATTTTCTATTCCTGTACGGAATCGCTACAAATTTCAATGGATTGTTTGGGGCACTACGGAGTATGAATGGGCATAATTTGAGCGAAATCGGTGAGGGTCGAGTTTTTGACCCAAGTAGCCGCCCTAAGAGCGCATTTCTCATTCACTTCGCATTCATTCAAATTTGCTACCATGTTTAGCCTAGAAAGCATTTTAGAAAACCCGCGCCGTGAAAATTCGAGTTTTGGAAAATTAGTTTTAATCCACAATCACCTCCACTGTGGTCGGACTACACGGACAAACGTATAGTCATTCGAATCCTCTCACCATGACCTACAAGTTTGCTCAAGAGATAACAGCGAAAATCTGTTTTCGTTTTGCAAAACTGACCATTTTTCGGAAAATCTTTTTATTGCAAAATTTCGATAGTTTCAAATGTGCTGAATCGTGCAAGCAATTAGAAAATGGCTTTACACACACGTTTTTGGGGCAATTGCTTGAGAATGTTGGGACAACTCAATGACAAAATATTAGTGATGGGCACTGGATATCCGGATAATATCCGATTTGAGAAAAATATCCGGCTATCCGTTTACATTTCCAAAATTTGCCTATGTTTATGTGTTAAGCATACAAAATTTCCAAAAGTCACTATGACCTCAATTTTTCAACAAAAACTAATATTTTGATGCAGTTATACTAAAAACAACCCGCTCTTTCATTTCGAACGGTTAAAAATGCCCCACTTTCTAAAAAAATTTCGGAGTGGGTTTTCCCCTCGTATGGGTTTCCCCCCGCCAGTTTGGGACAATTTTTCTCACTAACGGCGCACCCTAGTTAAGCTATAGAACCCTGGAGGTTCTATAGTTATATAACTGTTCTATAGCTCGTAAGAAAGCTTACGACTAGGCCTAGCTGCCTGTATATATAGTCAGTATTTCAATATCTCAAACCAGTAAAAAGTTCTGGGCAAAAATCTGAAAAGTGGTTTTTTCCCGCTTGACTGTAGGCGCAAAAATGCTTATAATTGAATTCGGACACAAATGCTCTGCTGGCGGGAAAACTTTAAAAACTTTAAAAATTTATATAACCGGTGCAAAAAATTTTCAAAACTTAAAACAGAAGGGTGCCGCAGACGCAAAAAGGTTGAAAGCTTGAGCTAAAAATGCGTCGCAGGCGAGAAAAATTAGAAAAACTGTGATAGGAAACTCCACTGACGAGAAAATTTTCCTATTTTTAGTTTTATGCATTGAAAATAGCTCCGTTTTTGCTTTTTCCCCAAATATATACTCCGAGGGGTAGATAAATCGGACATCCACTGGGTGCACCCATGCTCAAGAGGTATCCAAATTTGCTACCACAAGGGCCAGTGATAGTTCACTTTCCATTCAGATAAGATAGTTCTAAGATAGTTTCAAAATAAAATTTATTTCGATACCTCTAAACATTGTATCAAATGAAAGGCGGGTATTCAAATGTAGAAAAATAAGGAGAAATGGAAAAAGCCAAAAAATAGCTAGGAATGAGTCAGCATTTTCGTATAAATTTTCTATTTTTGTCTATAGATGTTGTAAAGAATTATATATAAAGATTTGAAGATGGGTCTAATTGCAAAAATTGTTTCAACTTCTGGACGGCTCCACCCCCAGACCTCCTCCCCTCCCCGGTAGACAAAGTTTCTCTTGGGAGCCGCAGCCGCCATCACGAAATCCTGGATAAGCCGGGTCCTCAAATTAAACTAAAATTTATGTCGATACCTTAATTCGTTTGCGTGTATATTTGAGTACGTAGCTCACAAAACTTATCTGCAAAAATTCCTACTTTTTTCAGAAAATTCCTACTTTTATTCCTACTTTTTCCTACTTTTTTTACAAAATATTCCTACATTTTTCCTACTTTTTTGATTTTGGGTAGTATGAGGCCTGACCTTACAGCTATGCCCACCCCCCCCCCCCTTGGGGGGGGGGGGGGGGTTGTGGGGCCGAAGGCGCGCAAATTGGCCAAAAATTGGGCATTTTTAGGGCAAATTTTGCAAAATTTTTCAAAAATGTCCAAATTTTTGGCTTAACGTGGTTGTTATCGCGAGAAATACACGTTTATAACGGTTTTATGGACTTCTAGACTTAATATTGGCCTTATTCTGGACTCAGAAACATGTTGGCAATCAAGTTTTCTAGTTTAAAAACACTGTCTAATATTAAAATTACTTAATGATTTCATGTTTTTCGGCATTAGCAATGGCTGAAAATGCGATTTTTGGCATAAAAATAGAAAAATTTTTTGGGGGAGGTTTGGGGGGGTCGTGGGGGGGGGGTTTGGGGGTCTAAAAAGGGGGCCCCCCCAAAATTCCGGGGGAGGGGGCCCCCCAACCCAAATCCCCGTTACACCTATGGGAGGGGGCCCTCTCCCCCATTTCGGATTTTGGTGGGGTCCCCGGGTCCCCCGAGCCAACTTTAGACCTTTATACCATAGTTTCCTTTCGGGGAGGGTGGGGGTTTGCTGGCTTATCCCTTGGCAATTTTTTATGGGGGGGGCTTCATGGGGGGCCCCCCTCCCAAACAGGGGGGGGGGCTCACCCAAAATGGGGGGGGGGGCATATTTTAGAAATTGTTTTCGAATTTTTGTGGGTTTTTTGCGTACTAACTGCTAAACATCGCTAAAAAATGACTAATTTTAGGTGTTTTTTAAGCTGAAATAGCGAAAATTTAGTCAAAAATCCGGCGAAGCCGGAAAATTTTTTGAAAATTTAGGGTAAAAATGGTAAAATTTGGCAATTTTTGGGGTTATGGGGGGGAGGTCGGGATTTATGGGGGGCTTTTCATGGGGGGGGGCTCCTCGAATGGGGGGGAGGTCGCCGAATGGGGGGCGGGGGCGCCCCCCCCACCCCCCCCCCCCCACTAGGGATAAGCCAGGGTTTGGGGGGTATCCTCCCCAAAATTTTCGACCAACTTTACCCCCCTCAGATTTTTTGACTTACCCTCCCCCAACTTTTGTCTTTTGTCACATCCTTATCTTTTGGAGGGCATACGCAAAATAGAAACTGTCCAGCATAAATTTGCGTTTTCAAGCTATTTTTGGATTTTTTGAGGTCATAGTTTCACCGGAAATTTTGGTTGGGGGGGCAAACTTCGGAAATTTGGTGGTCGACGTCGACCCGCTAAGTTCGCAATATGAAAGCAATAAGTTCTCAAAAATGCCAGTATTTAAGCTAAAAATAGCTATTTTTACGAAAAAGTCTCCGGTGAAGCCGGAAAATTTTTGAAAATTGGCCTATAGCAAGCTTAACAAAAACAAGTAGGCCCCAAAAGGGGCAGTATTATTCCTTTATAGACCTTTTCTTTATTCAATTGCAAAATTTTTTGTAGGAAGCTCCAGGTTTTGTTTACAATTTCACTTGATTCCCTCATCAGGGAGAGCATGCCTATGCTTGCCATGCCTGCCTGAACGTGTGATGTCCAGCGCAAGCTAGTACCTACCTACCTAATGCACCGTTGTGTAGCTCCCAAGCTACACTGGTGCTCAAAAATCTGCAACCGTTTAGATTGCTCGCAGTCGAAGACTGCGCGATCGCTCTCTGTTCTGTTCCTTAAGTAGGTTCTAAACCTAATTTGCATAATCCAAATGCAAAAAATCTGACCTAAGCTATCCCTGTGTTGAAGATAGGGCTTCTAAATGGAGAAATGGCTCACTGTGCACTAAACATATAAGATTCCATTTTATACATTCCTGCTCCAGCAGGAATAAAAATCACCAGAAACTTTAACAAACAAAACACCCCACCCTGACTCACAGGAAAGTCTCAGAGATCCAAATTTTTGCATGGTGGCGTGATAGCCACACATCTCGACATTACAGCCTGTGACTTTGACCCTTAGGCCCTATCTATGCGTTCAGAGCAGACCTTTAAGGTGGTGGTGTCATAGGTGTAACGGAGATTTGGGGTGGGGGGGCTCCCCCCCCAACATTTTCTGGGGGGCCCCCTCTGGAGACCCCCCCCAACCCCCCCCCCAGGACCCCCCCCAACCCTCCCCCAAAAAAATTTTTCAATTTTTATGTCAAAAATCGCATTTTCAGCCGTTTGTAATACTAATAAACATCGAATCATGAAGTAATTTTTACATTAGACAGTGGTTTTAAACTCTAAAACTTGATTGTCCAGGTGTTTCTAAGTTCAAAAGAAGGCTAATATTCAGTCAAAAAGTCCATAAAACTATTAAAAACTTGTATTTCTCGCAATAACAAGTACATTAAGCCAAAATTTTGGGACTTTTTGAAAAATTTTGCAAAATTTACCCTAAAAATACCCTATTTTTGGCCAATTTTCGCGCCTTCGGCGCGACTACCCCCCCCCAGTTGGGGGGGGGACGTCCCCCCCCCAAAATTTATGGGGGGGGGGGGTTTGGAAAAATGCTTGGGGGGGCGACCCACCACCCCCCAACCCCCCCCACCTTACACCTATGGGTGGTGTCCTTTTGTGCAGTGCTTTTGTCGTGATTTTTTTGAAACGCTATAACTTTCTCAATTTTGAGAGTTGGAAAGAGCTTTTACATCATTTTAAAGCTTAGAATCTGCAGATTCACATCAGCTTATGAAACCAGCAAAATCAGCACAAAACTAGCAAAAATGTTCAGACATGCTGACATCTGACAGGCTAAATATAGACGAAAAATTTTTGAACATGGATTTCTCAAAACTGTAGAATCGGCCAAAATTTTTTCTTGTGCCATGGTATGAAGGACATATGGGCCGAGGGACATTTTTATGGATTTGGCTCAACAAGCCTCAATACTCCAGAAAATCCGGCAAACGTGTGATGACACGAATTAGCATTAAGCAGTTATTTTGAAAAAACTGATTTTTTCGAAAATGGCCGTTTTTTGACCCCAAAAATAGTTTTTGGCTTATACTGACTTACCCTGAGAAATAGCTCAAAGGTTGTAAAAGCAAAAATGTTCGTTTTTGTACCCTCTTTCCAACCATAACAACCAATCTGATGTATCGATTACCTACTGAGATTATTATGCCAAAAATCGAAAATTTCTCATCTTTTCACCTAAAAATGCGGGACTGGTCCGAGAATGTTAAAGAGCACCAAAATACATAGCATATTTGGAAAGTTTCATCTACTTTCATAAAGAATTGAAGCCTGTAGGGTCAAATTTACACAAAAGGAAACCACCACCTTAAGTGAGGGTACCCAAATGTGACCTCAAAAACGTTCATGACCGAAGTTCGAATTTCGGCTGTTATTTACTAAGGGAAAACCCTAGGAAACCCATATTGTGCATGTGACATGTCCTGACTTGTGGGCTATCGATGCATATATAAGCACAGTTTCCCTGGAACTTTAGGTCTGGGGGGGTAAATGTTGGCCGACCTCCGAAATGTGATGGGGGTACCCCCCCCCCCGAATTCGGACCTCAGAAATTTCGAAAAATGGCCAAAAAATGCAAAATTTTCTGTAATTTTGCCTTTTTTCATCAAAATAAGGCTTGTTCTTAACGTCTTAGGCGTTTTTGCCCCGGAAAAATTTTTCAATAAATGACCATTTTTCGACCAAATTTAGCTAACTTTTTGGGTGGGGAGCGGTTCGGGGGGGGGTAGCCAAAAGTTGGGGGAGGGTAAGTCAAAAAATCTGGGGGGGGGGTAAATTTGGTCAAAAATTTTGGGGGGATACCCCCCGGCCAACTCCCCCCCAAAGGAAACTATGTATAGAAGTTCCCAGTTGGACCTATGAGCCGTCCTGTGGTGGCTGATTTTTTGTTTAAAATTTTAACAAATAAAAAATCATTTTTATGTTATGTTACTGAAGTCAGAAAAGCAGCTAGACCAAAACTAACGTCAACAGGCCTGTTGCGGTTCCTTTTTTTCCTTTTATTTCCTTTTTTTTCGAGACCTTCCTTTTATTTCCTTTTTTTCGCCCAAAATTCCTTTTATTTCCTTTTTTTTCTGGCTGGCTTCAAAAAGTCCAAGAAATTTCAAAATTTTTAAGCAAAAATTATATACATTTTTGCCCATATTTTTTCAAAAATTTCCGGCTTCGCCGGGATGTGAACGTATGGATTTTAATTTCAAAGTTGGTTTTATATTTGGACGTATATATACTGGGCTTATTCTAGTGGGGGGCTCCCATAAACACCCTCCCCCCCAAAAATCACCCCCCCCTCCAAAAAGTGGGTGCCCCTTTTGGTACCAACTTTTACCCTGAAAAAATCGCTGACAAGGCCAAATTTTCAAAAAGTTTCCGGCTTCTCCGGAGATTTTTAGTCGATTTTTGCCTATTTAAGCAGTATTTTTTCACTAAAAACGAACTTTATGATTACTATAAAAATAGCGCTATTTTTACATGTTTTTAGAAAAATTTAGAAAAAATTTTCGCCCCCCCCCCCCCAAGAATGACTCCCCCCCCCCCCCCAGAATGACACGCCCCCGAGGGGCCCCCCCAAAGAGCCCCCCCCCCCAAGAAAAATTCCCTAGAATAAGCCCAGATATATATATCTATATATATATTTAATAATACCTTGAGCTGGCTTTACGTATTGCATTTGGTCTCTTTGGCTGGAAAAGTGTAGATTTAATTTATAGTAACGGCTGAGCTTTTGCCGTTTCTAGAGTGCATGAAATAGCCAATTTTAACGATTTTATTCTGTTCAGCACATGTATTGTTTTGTTACGTAACGCAAATTTTGATGGTTGTTGGTAGTTTCTTATCACAAAAATCTAAAAAGTCCACCACTGTATATTACTGTCCACTATAATTCTGTGCAGGCCCGCACCCAGGATTTTGTGTAAGGGGGGTCCAAGGTGAGTGCAACGGCGGGTCTAGGGGCGGAGCCCCACAGTTGTTTTTTTATTTTTGCCCGAAAACAGTATATTGGACATTAGTTTCTTGCAAAAAGTAAATTAGGGGGGGGGTCTAGACTCCTTCCCCCCCACCTGGCTGCGGCCTTGAGTCTGTGTATATGCATAAAAGTTTACCGGCGGCAGTACAGATTTCAGGGGCCATTTTCAGATGTCTATGTAAAAAGAAAAATCGCTCGGCTTTGTCGAATCTATCAGATCAGATTAAATTTTTAAAGCAAAAATAATATGAAATGCGATAGCGTAGTAGCAAGAAAATAGCCTTTAAAGTTTGTTATTTTTGCCAGTTTTCATCGGAAAAATTCCTTTTTTTTCCTTTTTTTCTGTTTCAAAATTCCTTTTTTTATTCCTTTTTTCTGAGGAAGGCCGCGCAACAGCCCTGCGTCAAATTAGAGCTCAGCGACCTCGAAAACCCTTATATACGTTGTTTTTGAGGTGGCCTGACACTTCTGGTAGTCCAACCAGGTAATCAGCCGGGCCTGAACGTAATCCCATTAGCCCATAGTTACCTAAAAACTAATGCTTGATTTGAATTCAGCGCCCTGGAAAACCCCCATGTTTATAGCCACTTCGGACTGTCCAGTTAGTACTTGAATCTGGAGGGTCCGGCAGGGGTCAGGTGACCGTCGGTCATACCCCACCAACATACGAACTTCTGAGTTTCTCCGCCAAAATGCCTGGAAGTAGGTTATAATCACTCACAAACACGAAAATATCATGAAGCAGCACAGCGGCCTTGTGACTCGGATCGCTTCGCTCGGGGCTTGAGACAGGGATCACTAAGACTTCGGCGGGGTCAGTTGCCTTAGTTGGAGCACTAGGTTAGCGGTTTTGGGTTGTAAATACGTTATTTAGTGTGCTCTATCCAATACTGATGAGAAATGGTTGCTAGCTGCTCTCTCGGATCAGATCCGCCACTAATTTTTTTGTTAACGGGAGATTTTTTGTTAAACCTTTAACAAAAAATCACACATTTTCGTCTAGTGCAACTTACTGGTAGGTGGTAGAGCAACGAAACTGGGGTGGTTTTAAAGCTTAGCCCAAGACCTATCCATGGGTCCTCAAAGTAATCGATTTGGTTTAGTTTTGCGAAAGTTCCAGCCAAAAAACCGAATTTTGATTTTTTTGTTAAGCTTGCTATATTTTTGGCAAAAATTTGGGCCTCCAAAACATCCCGGGGGGGAGCAAAAATCCCAGGAGGGGGGCGATTTCGGAGTGGGGGAAGGCATTTTAGGGGAGGGGGAAGGTCAATTTCGGGGCCGGCCCCCTGTAACTGGGCTTATTCTAGGGATTTTTTCTTGGGGGGGGGGGGCTCATTGTAGGGGGGCCCCGCAAAGGTCCGAGGGGCAAGGAATTTTTGGAGGGGGCGAAAATTTTTCTAAAAATATGCTAAAAACAGCGCTCTTTTCTGGCATGTATATAGTGTAAAAGTAGATTTTTATTGCAAAAATAAGCAGATTTAGTGTTGAAAAAGACAAAAAATGAGTAAAAATCTCCGGTGAGGCCGGAAAATTTTTGAAAATTTGGCCTTCTGAGCGATTTTTTCAGGGCAAAATTGGGTACCAAAAGGGGCACCTACTTTTTTGGGGGGGGGGAACAATTTGTGGGGGGGAAGGGTGTTTATGTGGCTCCCCCCACTAGAATAAGCCCAGTGTAAAAAATACCCTGCTCCGCTGGTGAAACTATGTTTGAGGTCCGAATTTTAGGGAAGGGGGACACAGGCTGGAGGATCCAGTCATAGGTGTATATAATTGGGGGAGGTTTGCGGGGGTAACCCTCTGCCCCAGCCGATTTTCCAAACCACCCCCAAAAATGTTTGTGGGCCCCCCGCCCCCCACTCCAACTGAATTGATGGTTTTACTGTGAATTTTGCAAAATTTTACGGCTGAGTGAGAGAGCTTGCATTCGTACCATGGTGTTTACCACCCCTAGTTCTATCGATTCATGTGTAGAAATCCGCCTGGGGCCGGGGCCCGTTGCATAAAAGGTATTACTAATAAATTATTAGTGATTAGTTGATTAATGCAGCAGTATATATTAATGAGCAAAGCGTTTAATATATAACCAATAAATTTTGACGTTTTCGGTATCGTTTTGTAGATACGTAATGAAGGGACAAATTCAAAGACTGGCTAAGTTTTCCTTACAGGTTTCTCGAAATAAGCTTGGCAAATTTTAAAATTGCTTAGGTTTTGGAGGTGTTTTGAAGGGCCAACTTTGGAACACTATCAGATTAGACCGCTTTGGCGCATGTCAACCTTATGGGAATGGGTTTACTGTAAAAAGATTGAGCTATGCTAGGTCTATATACATATATCTTTTCGGGCGTGTTTTCCCCGCCCTGACTATATATATATACAACACATTTTTAGGCAAAAATAATTTTTTCGAAAAATCGGATGCATTTCAGGTTTTTTCTTCATAAATCCCTGGGTTTACTTTAGGCGAAAAAAAGTGGGGGGGTAGGCTAAAAATGCCAAAAATACCGTATAGAAAGCCTGTTTTCTTCATATATATACAGCTATAACTAAGCTTAAAAGTGCTCAAAAATTGAGTTTTACCATCGAAAAAGACGATTTCTGACCAAAAATTGCCGGCAAAGCCGGAAAATTTTTGAAAACTTTGAGCAAAAATCCTAAAAATTTGACATTTTCTGGGCACCTAAGGGTGAGTGGGGGGGAAGCCCAAAAAGGTGGGGGTGGGGCGGAGTGGGGGGGACCCGAAAAGTGGGGGGGGGGCGCCCACTTTCCGCCCCCCCCCAGTAAAGTATACCCAGAATCCCCGCTAGATCCCCACCTGGAAGGGAGATTTTATGTTAGTCTGAATTTCTTTAATATGCTGTGATGAAGAAACATTTTTGTTTTTGCAGACACTGCGTAATTGGATAAGTAATATCGATTTATGGCCATACCTCCTTTTTCTGCTGCTGGGTACGGTCAGTATCCTGGTTCCAACACTTATAGGTATAACCACTGTCGGAGCCAGACAAAATTTTGGCGAACATTGACCTTCTTGCCGAAACTGACTATTAAGGTGCATTCATGGTTCCTGTCGCAAGCAGACGCGCGTATGAAAGCGTCTGCATGCGTTCGTGAGCATGAATTCGTTACAACTAATTTTAAACGGTTAAAACGGCATGTTATAATATGCAATCGTCTACGCACGTCGAGGCGCGTCTCAATGCGTTTGCGATTATGAATGCACCTTAAGTGCTGCGGGAAGGAAGGGCCTGCAGTCTGGGGAGGGGATATACTGCCTCATATTTATGGTGGGATGTGGTTACTCATTCGTGTATATATAGCAAGCTTAACAAAAAAATCACCCGAAATTTTAACAAAAAAGCACCCCACCCTGACTCACAGGAAAGTCGCAGAGACCCAATTTTTTGCATGGTGATAGCCACACATCTCGACATTACAGCCTGTGAGTTTGAGCCCCTAGGCCCTCTCCATGCGTTCAGGGCAGACCTTTAGGTGAGGGTACCCAAAAGTGACCTCAAAAACGTTCATGACCGAAGTTCGAATTTCGCCTGCTGTTTACTAAGGGAAAACCCTAGGCAACCCATATTGTACATGTGACATGTCCTGACTGTGGGCTATCGATACATATATAGAAGTTCCCAGCCGGACCTCTGAGCCGTCCTTGGGTGGGTGATTTTTTTGTTAAAATTTTAACAAATAAGAAATCATTTTTATGTTTCGTTACTGAAGTCAGAACAGCAGCTAGAGCAAAACTAACGTCAAAATCGAGCTCAGCGACCTCGAAAAACCTTATATATACGTTGTTTTTGAGGTTGCCTGACACTTCTGGGAGCCCAACCTGGTAACCAGCCGGGCCTGGACCGTCCGACGGTAAATGTGATCCCAGAAGTCAGTATTAGCCCATAGTTACCTAAAAACTAATGCCAGATTTGAATTCAGCACCCTCGAAAACCCCCTAGGACATGTTTATAGCCACTTCGGACTGTCCAGTAGTTGGTATGTGGAGGGTCCGGACGGGTCCGGCACTGGTCACGTGACCGTGGGTCATACCCCAGCAACATACGAAGTTCTGAGTTTCTCTGCCAAAATGCCTGGAAATTGGTTATATATAATCACTCACAAACACGAAAAAACAACGTTTTAGCCTTTAAAAAGGCACTTTAGAGCCACCAGACTTCATACTGGACGCTGTCGAGTGCCATCAGTGACCACTAAGACTTCGGCGGGGTCAGTTGCCTTAGTTGGAGCACTAGGTTAGCGGTTTCGGGTTCTAAATACGTTATTTAGTGCGCTCTATCCATAAGTGATGAGAAAAAGGTGCTAGCTGCTCTCTGGGATCCGATCCGCCACTGATTTTTTTTGTTAACGGGTGATTTTTTTGTTAAACCTTTAACAAAAAATCACACATTTTCGTCTACTGCTACTTACTGGTAGGTTGTAGAGCAACGAAACTGGGGTGGGTTTAAAGCTTAGCCCACGACCTAGCCATGGGTCCTCAAAGTAATCGATTTGGTTCAGTTTTGCGAAAGTTCCAGTCAAAAAACCCGATTTTGAGTTTTTGTTAAGCTTGCTATAACAGCCGTGCGTTCTAACTGCTTTCATTAAATTCATTAAATGAAACAGCTGGATGGACATTCATTGTTTTATTCTGGGCTTATTCTAGGGATTTTTTCTTGGGGGGGGGGCTTCTGGGGGGGAGCCCCCCCCAAAGGTCCGTGGGGCCAGGAATTTGGGGGGGGGGCGAAAATTTTTCGAAAAATATGCTAAAAATAGCGCTATTTTTCTGGCATATATATACTATAAAAGTTGATTTTCATAGCAAAAATAAGCAGATTTAGTGTTGAAAAGGGCAAAAATTGAGTAAAAATCTCCGGCGAAGCCGGAAAATTTTTGAAAATTTGGCCTTCTGAGCGATTTTTTTAGGGCAAAATTTGGTACCAAAAGGGGCGCCTACTTTTTTGGGGGGGGGGCGATTTTTGGGGGGGGGGGAAGGGTGTTTATGGGGGAGCCCCCCCCCCCCCCACGAGCATAAGCCCAGTTATTTCTAATGAGTCTCAGTCGTACCCTGAAACGAATAGAGTGAAGTGAGAGATGAAGCTACTTCAGTCAGCCTGGACTGCATATTAAGCAGCCCATACCTGGTCATTCGTCTTATTTTTATATTTCTAACCTTCGTCACTCATATATTTAATTCTCAGTCACTTGTTTCACTCATCTCCGTGTCTATACAACATGCCTGTGAGGCAGGGGCGTATCCTGGATTTTGAAAAGGAGGGGTCCACCCGAAAATGGGCTGTCCGAGTCTAATCAGTAATCTTTCCTCAAAAATGGCCAAATTTGGGCAAAAAATAGCTAAAAATTTTTCATGACAAGAGTTTTCTAGACATTTCATGACAAGTTTTCCGAAAAAGGGGGGGGGGTCCGGACCCCCTGGACCAGGCGCGTAGCCAGGGGAGGAATGGGGAATTCCCCCCGAAACTGTGTTGCCCCCCAAGAATTTTATTCCTGCCATGTGTAAAACGCCCATTTTTCAAAACATTTTCTCGCCTTCGACGCGAAATAAGTGTACGTATATATATATTTTACTATAATAATACGTGTTTTGCACTAAAAAATGAGCACCAATTACCCTATTTGATGTAGGTTGACCAGCTTCTGCGTCATTTGGGAGCATGAACACACACTGCGCCTTAAATTTTATTGTAATTTCAAAGAATGATCTGTAAAAATTCCACGAAGGTCACGAAATAGAAAAATTTCTCAGCTTCTGGAGGGGCTCCGCCCCCCAGACCCCCCCGAAAAAATATTGCATTCCCCCGGAAATTTTTTCTGGCTACACTAGTGCCCTGGACCACCCTCCTGGATACGCGCCTGCTGAGAGGATATATTATGTATATATATACTTACAGTGTACGTGTGTACAGTCAATCGGGAAAAACGCCATTTTTGAAACTTGGACATGCAGAACTCATTTTTTGGAATTATGGGAAGATTCTTGTAGTTTGAAGAATGGCAACCCCTATTTTCATGTATTAATGATTTCTCTGGACTGTAGCAATAGAGAGTACTTTGGGATTAATTTCCTGAGGAAAGCCAAAATCGGGGAAAAAGCCACACCTGCGCAGAGATCACGTGACTTCCTGAACTGTTTGCAGTTGCATGAGAACAAAGCCAGACATCGACGATGGGAAAACCACGTAACTCGTGTTTTGAGCATTTCTAGAAAAAAGTTTTAAAAGTATATATCACAAACGAATCATTAGAAATTTCTTGTTAAATTTTTGGTCAAGGCTAGTGACATTGAGGACGTATGTACTCTGATAAAGGCGCTCTATCACTTACTCTGTTTTTCTATATATAATGTGGGTGTTATTGGCTACATGCCCGTGGTGCACTTCTCAATTTTCGCAAAAAATCGAGTTACGCGGTTTTTCCATACCCTCGACATGTTCTCTCTTGATTGCAATAGAAATTATTGCGATCCAGCTATTGACACTAAAGTTATATATATATATATATATATATATATATATATATATATATATATATATATATATATATATATATAATATTTTTCACAGGGTGGTCTAGGGGGCGGAGCCCCCCAGAAGTTGAAGAAATTTTTTGTTTTTGCAATAAAATTGGTCTTCGGATCTTTAATTCTTTTACTTTTGAAGAACTGAGAAAATTTTTTAAAATATATGCAACACATTTTTAGTCAAAAATAGTAATTTTTTTGGGCAATCCGATGTATTTCAAATTTTTTCTTCATAAATGCCATAAACATGCCGTTTAAAATAAGAAAATTCGCGCCGACGGCGCGAAATGTTTTGACTTTTTACCTTTTCCCTGTTTTTCTCCTTAATTTTTCCTGCCTTCGAATCGTGACGGGAGGGCAGCCGCTCCCCCTCGCCCCCCCCCTGGATCCGCCCCTGATTATATACCATTTGTCTTTTCAGGAACAAAGTTAACCAACAGTTAGTGCAGTAATGTTGCACTTGTTTGTCACTAATTTTTGTTTTCGTTTGTTGAATTAATACAATACAATATAATACAATACAACAAATGTTGACCTTGCCATTGACTGTAGCGAAGAGCAAAAAAAGCTAAACTTCGGCGTATGGGCTTCTATTGCGGTCGTCATTCTATACATGTCAAATATTACTGTAATAGCTTCACCCGTTAGGCCACGGCGGTTGTGACTTTCTTCCCGAAATTTTGACGTGGCCTTTTTCCCGATTGACTATATGTATCTTACATGCGACGAAGGAGTAGTTTTGACTTGTTTAGGTCAAAGAAGCAGGCACAGCAGAGATTGTTAGGTTCAACAGGTTTGTTTTCTTCCGATGTTTTGCGAGACTGAAATTATTTCCTCCTGAAATTGAAATTCAGAATAAGAATTCTTGTTATTTAACTTATCATAGGCGCCGCGCCAAACGGCCCCTACGTATACTACATGTATATATATATGACGACTGTATAATAATGACTAAGGTCCGAAATGACCCATTGTTTGGATCTGCGCGGATTTCATGAGCAATTTGCTGGTTTTTTCCTGGGCAAAAGTTCCTGGAGGGAAGTCCGGGGGGGCGGTCGGGGGGACACGGATTTCTGGGGGGAAGAAAAATTCTTAAAAATAGCCATTTTTGCTGCAGACCTAAAAAATTAACTATTTTAACCTAAATTTAAGCCTAAAGTCCTTAAAAATGCCTAAAAATTCGGCGACGCCAGGGGCGGATGCAGGGGGGGGGCGGGGGGCGGCGGCCCGCCCCCCCCCCGTAGCGATTCGGAGGTAGGAAAAATTAAGGAGAGAAGGAGAAAAAAGGGCAAAAAACCAAAAAATTTTGCTCCTGGGGCGCGAATTTTCTACTTTGTAACCGCATATTTATTGCATTTGTGAAGAAAAAGCTTGAAATGCATCCGATTTTTCGGAGAAAATTACCATTTTTGCCTAACAATATCAAGAATTTTAAAAAAATTGTTCAGTTCTTCTGTATAAAAAGAATTAAAAACCCGAAGACCGATTTTATTGCAAAAACAAAAATTTCTTCAACTTCAGGGGGACTTCGCCCCCGCTGGAAAAATTTTACCGCCCCCCCGTCACGAAATCCTGGATCCGCCAGTGGGCGACGCCGGAAAATATTTTCCAAATTTACCCTCAAAACCCTATTTTTCCGGGCACTTTAGAGTTCTGGGGGGAAGGCCCGATTACCCCCCCCCCCTGTAGGAAAAAGCCAGTAGAGCACGTCTATGTGTGCGAAGTTTCATCAGAAGATTCCAGTATATATATAAAAATGAGTTTGCGCAAGTCAGCACATATATATTTTTTCAATATTCATCATGTGACATTCTACAGTGTATATATATATATATATATATATATATATATATATATATATATATATATATATATATGTATGTATATATATATATATGCAGCTCTTTAAATGATTTCTGCGAAGTTTTCCTTTTTTGCGAACTTTGCGAAAGGTAGAAAATCACGGAAAAATTGCACTTCCCTCCGAAATTCTGGGAAAGCTGTCTGAAATGAACTTCAGAGAATAAAGAAAGAATAAAGAATAAATAAATAAAAGGAATAAAATAAAGAAAGAATAAAGCTCTTACAGAGCTCTACTGTACAATATACCCAATACATTGTGTCTGTCTGTCTATCTAGATTGTTCATCCGCTTACACTGATTTTTCCTCAGCGGCTTCTTCCTCGGCTGCAGCTCCCAAACGTTTCCCTCAAAACGTTGGTATCGGTCTGGTTGGTAGTCCTCAGCAATCAACCAGTAGTTACCCACCGTTTGCGAGGTCAAAGGGTAGAGGTATTCTTCGACCTCCTGTCGCCAACAACGATAGCGGTTTTGTGCAAAATCGTTGGGTCGGAATTGAAGAGCCTTCCTCTAAATCGAAGCCCTATGGGCTAGGCAAGCGTAAATCTGATCAGCTGGAATTCGCTTCGCATGGAAATACTTCATCAGATTTTGTTCAGGTTTGATTTTACATAAATTACGAACGTATGCTTGTGCTGGCTAATTTTCTATATATAAACGTTTTACTATTTGGAAATAGTTCACAATTATGTTAATTGTTAATGTTAATATTCTATCATTTTCTCATATTTTGAGCAGTAATTGTAGCCCTTGTCGCGTTTAGTATATATATCATAGGGGTCGCGGCAGCGACCCCTATAATATGTGTGAAAAGTGGCTGGAGACAGTGTAAAATAAGCTGCGCAGAAGCGGCGCAAAATCCTGCGCAGATCCTGCGCAGATTTCATGCGCAAATTGTAGAGCACATCGAGTTTAGTATGTCTGTGAAGTTTCAGCCCCGTATCACTTACCGTTAAAAAGTTGCGCCCCGGACCGGTTATGGCGGCGATGTTTTTTTTTCCGGTTTCTCCTATTTGATGGTTGTATTGTACATAATGTTCGCCGCTTTCACGTGATCTGCAGCGGTGGGCCAACCTAAAGGGCTATGGGGTCTAGTAGTACCCTCTAAAGAATTTAAGAATCACAACTTTTTTTGCGCCGCAGCTGCGCCACAGCGCCGCAGTGGCGCCGCAAAGTCGGCTCATAGCGAAAAGTGACCATTTTTGTGGTCGTCGCTCAGGTCGAACGTTACGAGCTGGAGCTGATTTCTTTTATATTCAGAAATTACATATATTGAACTAACTAACGGTCCAGGTTGCGTTTCTCTATCACTTCCCTAGCGACCACAGTGGCCCGTCAAAAATGGCGAAAATTCGAAAAATGAAAAATCGAAATTTCTCGCTATCTATTCAACTTTGAACGCTCAAATCTTCCATACAATGGTTTTCTGGCACGGAGAATCGATTCCCGCAGTCAGTTTTACCGTCAGACCCGCCCATCTTGCTGGGCTGGTTCCACTTTGCCGTCGGGAGGGTCAAGTCGGAAACCGCTTCCTGGAGGTCCATAGTAGGCTTTACCTGGCCTCTCAAAACTTTGTCTATAGGGGTTTTCTGGTGCGCCCAGCTCATTCCCGGTGTCCTTTTTGCCGTAGGACTCATCCATCTTGCTGTGCTGGTTCCACTTTGCCGTCTGGAGGGTCATGTCGGAAACCACTTCCTGGAGGTCCATAGTAGGCTCTACCTGGCCTCTCAAAACTTTGCCTATAGGGGTTTTCTGGTGTGCCCAGCTCATTCCCGGTATCCGTTTTGCCGTCCGACGTACCTATTTTGCTGGGCTGGTTCCACTTTGCCGTCTGGAGGGTCATGTCGGAAACCGCTTCCTGGAGGTCCATAGGAGGCTCTACCTGGCCTCTCAAAACTTTGTCTATAGGGGTTTTCTGGTGTGCCCAGCTCATTCCCGGTATCCGTTTTGCCGTCCGACGTACCTATTTTGCTGGGCTGGTTCCACTTTGCCGTTTGAAGGGTCAGTCGGGTGGGGGGGGGGGGTCAAGTGGTCGAAAATAAAATTTTTCAAAAGTGGTCAAATTTGGTACCAAATAAAAGCCCTAAGCGAGCTGAGCAACTTTTGTCATAGAACCGCATGCTCAAAGTGGCTGTAGAGTGCTGTGGTGGGGTAGGGTGGGGACTAAGGCGATTTTCGGTCAAAAATGAAAGTTTTCAAAAGTGGTCAAATTTGGTACCAATTGAAAGCCCTAAGCGAGCTGAGCAACTATTGTCATAGAACTGCATGCTCAAAGTGGCTGTAGAGTGCTGTGGTAGGGTGGGGTGGGGACTTAGGCGATTTTCGGTCAAAAATGAAAGTTTTCAAAAGTGGTCAAATTTGGTACCAAATGAAAGCCCTAAGCGAGCTGAGCAACTTTTGTCATAGAACTGCATGCTCAAAGTGGCTGTAGAGTGCTGTGGTGGGGTGGGGTGGGGACTTAGGCGATTTTCGGTCAAAAATGAAAGTTTTCAAAAGTGGTCAAATTTGGTACCAAATGAAAGCCCTAAGCGAGCTGAGCACCTTTTGTCATAGAACTGCATGCTCAAAGTGGCTGTAGAGTGCTGTGGTGGGGTGGGGTGGGGACTTAGGCGATTTTCGGTCAAAAATGAAAGTTTTCAAAAGTGGTCAAATTGTACCAAATGAAAGCCCAAGCAAGCTGAGCACCTTGTCAAGAACTCATGCTCAAAGTGGCTGTAGAGTGGTGGTGGGGTGGGGACTTAGGCGATTTCGGTCAAAAATGAAAGTTTTCAAAAGTGGTCAAATTTGGTACCAAATGAAAGCCCTAAGCGAGCTGAGCACCTTTTGTCATAGAACTGCATGCTCAAAGTGGCTGTAGAGTGCTGTGGTGGGGTGGGGTGGGGACTTAGGCGATTTTCGGTCAAAATTGAAAGTTTTCAAAAGTGGTCAAATTTGGTACCAAATGAAAGCCCTAAGCGAGCTGAGCAACTTTTGTCATAGAACCGCATGCTCAAAGTGGCTGTAGAGTGCTGTGGTGGGGTGGGGTGGGAACTTAGGTGATTTTCGGTCAAAAATGAAAGTTTTCAAAAGTGGTCAAATTTGGTACCAAATGAAAGCCCTAAGCGAGCTGAGCAACTTTTGTCATAGAACTGCATGCTCAAAGTGGCTGTAGAGTGCTGTGGTGGGGTGGGGTGGGGACTTAGGCGATTATAATGGATAGACATAGGCCCAACACACATATTATCTCCTTTTGTGCGGAGCATTTTTGTTACTTGTATATATATATATATATATATACGTACATAGAAGATTTTATTCTGTTATTAGTGATGCGCACCGGATATCCGGATTACTTTTAAATTCGAAATTTCAAAATTATTTTACCGAGCTTTCCTGAATATATTTTTTAAATGTCTGTATATATACGCACATAGTTTGGTCTGACAGTTGCAATTTGGATTTGTACACACCACAAAATTTAAGGAAATGTTGGAATTGTAGCTTTGAAAACAAAAACTTTTCTTGAACCTAAGTTTTGAATAGGCGGATAACCGGATATGCGTAATGGCAACTGAGCCTGCGCCTTCCTCCAGTATTTATGTCTTGATACATTAGCTGAGTGAAGCAAAATTTTGGATTGATGTACGTTTTAAGTAATTTTACTTTAAGGATTCAAAAAAGACGAAGAAGCCAGATTCATTACAAACTGACATTTTTGTTCCGAAAGAGCTGATGTTGATAGAGTTTTGTAAACTGTGTGATGCTGAGCTTACCAGTAAGTTACAAATGTATCAGTACATGCGTATAATACGTACGTACATAGTTCGATTGTGGATGAATAATGATAAACAAAATTAAATTTTTGTGATCATAAATTTGCAGTTTTCTTAATTTTGGAATGGGGAATTAAAGCTTGTACATACGTAAGTGATACGTAGGTAATAGGTTGATGTTCGCAGCATTACCTGGAAACTCGAACACGGTTTCTGTTTCCTTTTTAGTATTCTTTTTAATAAGATAACTCCATAATCCTCTGCAAAGACTGTAGACGTTTAGTTGGATGGTCATTGTTGTACGTCTTGGTTTAGTGTATATACATAGTGGTGTTGGTGGAGGGGGGCAGGGCGTTCCCACCACTCTTCTCGATCCCATCCCCGTTCGAGCCTTCCCCTATTTTGAGCCTACTTTTGGGCTTCCCGCCCCAGTCAGTTTGAGTTGCCCAGAAATTACCAAAGTTTATAGATTTTTGGTCTACAATTTCAAAAAATTTCCGGTTCTTTTGAAATTTTTCAGTCTAAAATCATTTATTTGATTCTAAAACTAAGTTTTCAGCATTTTTGGCGATTTTAATCCCCCACGTTTTGACCTTTCCACTTCCACTAGTGGGGGCGGCGTCCCACCCTCACTTTTTCGCCTAAAAACCCAGCCAGTGTATGTTAATACTGTAATTAATTTAAGCCGTTTTGTGCGCAGGCGAGCAAATGTCAAATTGTCATTATAATGGGCAACGTCATACCAAGAAAGAGAATCAGTACATTCGTCAGATGTGTGCGAATAAAGGCATTGATCCGGAGCCCTATCTTAAGCCTACCAAGAAGAAGCTTGTGAAGGAGAGCGAGCAGAAATTTGAACAGGTTTACGTAACTATTTTTATACGTCAGTCATAACGTTAGTTTACACGAATGTCTTTTCCTTTTGCAAAACGATTTTAGACTAGTCTATTTAACTGTTTATATTCCTGAAAAGGACTTTGTTTTCAAAGATTCTCCTAAGTTGGCAGTTTGCACTTAGAGTGAACTTAACAATTGTCTTAAATAAGTGAATTGTCTTAAATTTGCACTTACAAAGGATTCTCCTTATGTAGGAGAAAAGGGCGACCTAAGGCATAATTTAAGTTACTCTAATAGATTGAAAGCCCTAAATGTGTGTAGCAGTGTTTTTTTCGCCGACGGCTTATGTGTAACGTTACACACCTCTCCAAAAATTTTTGCTATTTTTCAGAAAAAAGTGTGTAACTACATAAAAATTCCTAATTTACTCGCGTTTTTCATACTACATGAAGACTTTTATTGTACCAAATAATTTCTAATTTTTAAGAAGTATAT
>JASAND010005924.1:0-18441 GCA_030248195.1 Trissonchulus latispiculum | reverse complement strand
CGAAAAGATTGACGAGAGGCTGGCAGATTAGAAGTTTTCAAAAAAGGACACCTCCTTTCCTTGTGACCTGCATTACCACAAGCATGGCACCTGAAGAAATTAAGCCTCTGTCTACAATTCAGGCAGCATGACCTGGATGCCGCAGATAAAGCATGCACCTGGCACAGATCCAGTAGGTTGGACATGGAGCGGAGAGTTAGGAACAATGAGTGGCAAAGATCACCGTCGAGGAGTACCACTACGGCCTCCACGTATTTGGCAACACTGACCTCAGGACCAGGGAAGTTGGATTCCGGCTCTAGAGTTCTACGCAAGTCCTGTGCTGATTCCCAAATACATTCATACCCGGCAGGTTGGGGGAGCGAGCACCGTCAGTGTCATAGTAGTATAAGCCTGATGCCCAAAATTTGTCCGATGGATAGGTAGAGTGAATAAGGGGAGATTCCTCCGAATTACGCAGGGCCTGACGGAAAGAGAAACACTGATAAGATTTCTCTTTAAGCAATGCTTCCATCAGACTGACATCCTCATCACTATGACTGGGTTTACCAAGTTGTTTAGCAAGCCGAATGGCGACGCCGCCATGCTTAGCATTACGGATGCTGGCAGCTAGAGAATCGTTACCAATACGGGAGGCACGAATCGAATGATACGTATCCGTGCTCAACTGACTTATATTTTATATTCTCGTAACAAAAATCGAAACAATATAAATTAGATAGGGGGTCATTGGGCCCCTGAACGATCCGAGGGCTCACTGAATTAGCAACTGCATGGGCAGATGGATCACACTGAGTAGAAGCATCCGCTGTGGCAACAGGTAAGGTGGCAGGAGAACCAGAGGAGGAAGTAGAAGGGGATGAGGACAGCCGACCCGAGATGACCGAAACTCCATTCCGACCGCTGAAATTCGAATTCAATCTACAGGAACGGCAGGAATAGGGTATCATCGTAGATATTTTGTCCCGCCAATGCAGAAAAGAGGACTGAGAGATACCAATACATTTTAAACACACCGTGGATTCACAAAGGAAACAAGTCGCCTGGTGGTCCAAATCCGCAATTCTGGACTTACAGGCTCCACACTTCCGTAAAGCAGGAGACATGACGACCGATAAGACAATAAGGCAGTAAATAGATAAAACAAAAATATCACAACCAAAGACGTGTGATCAAGCTTAGCAGAGCAGGCAAGCATAAAATAAGCTTAGGCAGCAAACAGTTAAAATAAATCGCACGCGGTCATGCATGTTCAGGAATTTAGGAAAACAGAAAACGCTTGAACCCAAAAACCAAATAAGGATAAAGCAAGGCGAAATGAGATTGCCCAACCAAAATAAGAGGATAGCAACGCAAATGAGTAATGTAAATAAATAGGCAGCAAATATAAAACAAGATGATAGCACGATCCGATCAAATAAATAGAAAAGCGAAGTCCAATCCATCTAGGTCAATCTAAACACAAACCCATTTGATTCTGAATCTGAATCAAATGGGTTAAAACCATATGATAATTACATATTTACTGTGGTCCATGAAGAAAATGCTTCTAAATAGCGTTTTTGCTTAACTTCTTCAATTTTTGCTTACGTATTGCATTAAAAGTTAAAACCTATATATATGTAAATGTTTCAAAAACTGTCTGGCTGGTCAAAATGAAAAATTTAAGGATTTAATCACCGGTCTCATTTCAAAACAGTGGCGCACGTAGAAAATTTTTTCAGGGGGGGGCGGACCTCAAAAAAATTGGGGGGTCTGGGGGGCGAGGCCCACCAGAAGTTGAAAAAGTTTAGAAAACAAGGTTGAAAATGGAAAAATAAGCGCAAATTAAGGAAAAGTCTAATAAATTTCGCGCCCAAGGCGCGAAAATTTTTGAAAATGTTAAAAAAAAGTCGCTATTGAAAGGTCTAAAACGCTGAAATTAGGGTAAATTAAGCAAAAGTGTAATAAATTTCGCGCCGAGGGCGCGAAAATTTTAGAAAATGTTTAAAAAAAGTCGCTGTTTAAGCAAAAATGAAGTAAATTTCGCGCCGACGGCGCGAAAATTTTTGAAATTTTATGTCCGCGCTACGCGCGGACTATAAAATTTTTCCTTTACGTATGGTTTCGGGGGGGCGGCCGCCCCCCCCCCCCCCCCCCCTAAGTGCGCCCCTGTTTCAAAATCAAGAATTCTTCATCTTCTGGGCGGTTCTACCCCCCCCTCATCGCAAGAGAAACCTGGCCCTGCGGATCTCCCAGTATATATATATCTTAGGTGTGCTTACACTTCCTATGTATATCACCTTCGGCTGAATGAGGATGTTATTAAAACGCAGAACATTGTGTAAAATGTTGCGTAGTCTGTATATTTTCCTCATTAATGCTACGTATTAATTTGTTTCAGAAAATTCCTTTTATGCGTCTATCAAAACATTTTGAGTACTCATTTATAGCGAGATTCAGCGGATCAGACATATTTAATATGTCAATAATTAATATTTAATATTACATTTTGCTGGGCTGGCTCCACTTGACCGTCTGAGGGGCCAGGTCGGTATATAAGGGGTCAGGGGGTCCAAAATGAAATTTTTCAAAAGTGGTCAAATTTGGTACCAAATGAAAGCCCTAAGTGAGCTGAGCAACTTTTGTATTAGAATTGCATGCTCAAAGTGGCCGTAGAGTGCTGTGGTGGGGTGGGGTGGGGACTTAGGCGATTTTCGGTCAAAAATGAAATTTTTCAAAAGTGGTCAAATTTGGTACCAAATGAAAGCCCTAAGTGAGCTGAGCAACTTTTGTCATAGAATTGCATGCTCAAAGTGGCTGTAGAGTGCTGTGGTGGGGTGGGGTGGGGACTTAGGCAATTTTCGGTCAAAAATGAAATTTTTCAAAAGTGGTCCGAGTTGGTACCAAATGAAAGCCCTAAACAAGCTGAGCTACTTTTGTCATAGAACTGCATGCTCAAAGTGGCTGTAGAGTGCTGTGGTGGGGTGGGGTGGGGACTTGGCGATTTTCGGTCAAAAATGAAATTTTTCAAAAGTGGTCAAATTTGGTACCAAATGAAAGCCCTAAGCGAGCTGAGCAACTTTTGTCATAGAACTGCATGCTCAAAGTGGTTGTGGGGTGCTGTGGTTGGCCTGCTTGCTACTGTTGAAAGATATCTATATATACATACCTTCAGGAGCATACATATATAAAATAATAGAAAACAAGAACAAAAAGTGCTCCTTCGTCGCATGTAAAATACATATGAGTCTTCGTAGGCGGGTTGTACATAAGCACAAACTAGCCTGTAAAATACATATGAGTTCCGTAGGGAGGTTGTAAATTAAGGAAAACAAGTTGCAACCGCTTAACCTATGAGCCTGTCCTACAACGAGGCTCATATTGGCGTCACAGTGCATTCCACATTAAAGCCTCATTAAAGAACCTCAGCTTCATCCTCATTACGGCAAAATGATTAGACTTTGTGGCCCGGAAGAAATGGAATGAAGTGAACTACGACTGCTCAAGCAGAACTATACATGCAACCTGATGTTTCCTGAAACACTATGGCACACCTCTAATGCATTCTCGAAACACTTTCACATTATACACACGCAGAATGCGTTCCCACTTGGCTGTGAGCCAGAGCGCCTCATGGCGTACCGTATTGAGCATATGCACACTATAATGACTGATCAACATTATATGCAGGATAATTTGTAATGAAAAGCTTTATGCAGCATGTATTTATATAAAGGTAAAATATATATCTGCAAATTATTCGTATTATGACATATATACGCCAATATGAGCCTCGTTGGAGGACAGGCTCATATGTTAAGCGGTTGCAACTTGTTTTCCTTAATTTACAACCTCCCTACGGAACTCATATGTATTTTACAGGCTAGTTTTTGCTTATGTCCAACCCGCCTACGAAGACTCATATGTATTTTACATGCGACGAAGGAGCACTTTTTGTTCTTGTGTAAAAGTGTTAGGTTGCTGTAATAGATAAGTTATTAGTTACTGAATGCTAAGCTTGAGCGACTCAAAACCGAAAGCAATTTTGGTTACCTAGTAGAACAACGTACGCAGAAAACAGTGCAGTGATCAGTCATAAATATGCGTAAGGTACGGTTTAATTAATTTTATGTGATGTTGGGTATCAAGTCGGATCGCCGATCTGCCTGCCCCAAGCGATCTGATCCGGACCGATCCAGCTGACCTACCGATCCGATCCTACCTCCGGATCGCGGTTCGGATCGATTTTGCCGATCAATCTACATCACTAGTCTGTATCGCCGAAAAATATGCGGGTTGAGTTTATACATGATATACTTAGCATCGGATAAGATGAGCTGGGGAAATAGGTACGTAATAATCCAATGACACGGAGCGGTGATTTCCGAGGGAAATAAAGAGCAATGCTTATGCAGCTCTACCTCCTGGACTTATTCTACTGGGGGGGGGGGGGGCTTTTGAACCCCTCCCCATAAACACCCTTCCCCCTCCAAATAATCGTCCCTCCCCAAGAAAAGTGGGTGCCCCTTTTGGTACGTATATAACTACTTTTCCCCTGAAAAAATCGCTCAGAAGGCAAAATTTTCGAAAGGTTTTCGAGATTTTTAGTAGATTTTTGCCTATTTGAGCAATAAATCCGTTTATTACTACTATAAAAGCAGCGCAATTTTACTATGTTTTTTGAAAAATTTTTGCCCCCCCCCCCCCGACTAACTAACGCGCCCCGAACGGGCCCTCCAAAGATCCCCCCTGACCCCAGAAAAATTCCCTAGAATAAGCCCAGACCTCTGGCTATATTTCTTTCCCTAAATTTTATATATTATATGTACAGTGTTGTCCCTTCTGTGCTCCGTTTTGTTATTATATGTGTATTTTTGTATTTAGGCGTGGGAAAGAGCAGTCTGTTGTTGCGATTCGCCGATAATACATTCTCCCGTGCGTAGAAAGTGTTAAAATGTTAATTTTTATTGATACTGTTTTCTAATGATCTACAGTAGTGTGCAATTATTGGATTATGAAAATTGATATTATTGGAAAATGAAGATTATTGACGTGCATATACACCTATCCAATTATATAAATGTTTTTTGCATCAAAGTCAAAGGGAAAACATTTGCGGAGCCCTGATTCCTAGAATCCAGAAGTGCATTAGATCGCATGTGTATATATATATATATATATATATATATATTAGGGATGCACCGGGGCCAGGCCCCGGCCCCGGTAGTCAGGCCCCGGCCCCGGCCCCGGTGGTCAGGCCCCGGTACCTACCGGGGCCAAAACTTAGCACAATTTTGTAAATTTTTGACATTTTTTGACCAAAATTTTGAATTTTCGAAAGTCAAAAAGTGTTACAAATCGTTTGTTTTCGCGCTGATATGAATGAAAACAACTATAGTAACGTTTGTATGTCACACATTTTTGCAAAATTTAAATTTTCAATAAAATTTTTGAAAATTTTCGATTTTGACCCCCAATTTCTAGGCCCCGGCCACGGTACCGGGGCCAAGGTGGCCCCGGCCCCGGTAGTGGCGGCCCCGGTGCCTCTCTAATATATATATATATATTATATATATATATATATATATATATATATATATATATATATATATATATTTTTGGAATTGTTTGATGCCGGGCTTATTCTACTGGTATAAGCACCATAAGTGCCATAAGCACCCTTCCCCCAAAATTACCCCCAAAGTTGGTGCCCTTTGGGTGATTGTGCCCCGAAAAATCACCCACTATACCAAATTTTTGGAAACTTTTTGGGTTTGCCGGAGATTTTAACTCAATTTTTGCCATTTTTCTACACTAAATCTGCTTAGGTTTTGCAATAAAAATCAACTTTTACAGTGCATTCTAGAAAAATAGCGCTATCTTTGGCATATTTTTTGAAAAATTCCGCCCCCCAAATTTTTTGCCCCTCGGACTTCCCCCCCAAGACAAATCCCTAAAATAAGCCCAGATGTTGATAGCGTATTATTTCGTAGAGATGCACCGGGGCCGCCACTACCGGGACCGGGACCTCATCGTGGCCCTGGCCGGGGCCTGGGCCTACAACTTGGGGGTCCAAGTCGAAAATTTTCTGGAAAATTTGAATTTTGCAATAATTTTTGATATATGTTACTATCGTTGTTTTGTTGTTGTTGTTGTTGTTGCTTCCGGCCACCTGACCATAGTCAATCGACCCGGGCAGCCCCACCAGGGTGGAGCCGTCCGCATTCCCGGAGAAAGGCTAGGACCTCCAGGGGTCTATCCCAGAGGGCTTGGGCTGAGGGGGATGGGCCCTGTTAGCCTGAGGGCAGGAGGAAATGAGGTGCTGCAGGGTGTCTTCTTGGCCTGGACAGAACCTGCAGTAATGATCCGCTGCTGCCCCGATGCGGTGCAAAAACCAGTTTAGTAGCGGGGTAAACTCGCCAACCCTGAGTCTCTCTTCTTTTGAGATTGAGTTCAGAGGGGCTGGGGGCGCGCGGGATGTGGTTAAGATAACAGAGCCGGCGCCAGAAGGCGGGGTTGCCTGGGCCGGCATCGAAAAACCCCCTTGGGCAGACCAAAGGAGAATCCTGCCTTCCTTGAGAAGGGAAGAAAAAAGGGTTGCCATTTCGCATCCCGGGGCGGGGGCTTGGGGCACCACATCCCAGGAAGTTCCACCTTTCCACCACGTTGAGGCGACAACATCGGACAGGAAATCGTTGTTTTCATTCATATCGTCGGAAAAACAAACGATTTGTAACACTTTGACTTTCGAAAATTCAAAATTTTGGTCAAAAAATGTCAAAAATTTACAAAATTTTTCTAATTTTTGGCCCTGGTCAGTACCGGGGCCGGGGCCAGGCCCCGGTGCATCCCTAATTATACCTATATTCCTTTTTCAGCCAACTACATAACAACGATAGGCGTCGATTTTAAAATTAGAACAATATCAGTGGATGGATCTCGTGTGAAGCTTCAGATCTGGGATACGGCAGGACAGGAAAGGTTTAGAACAATCACATCAACGTGAGTCGATCTTCTTCTAGTCTTCTTGTGGCAGTTCGGGTCTAACTAAAATCCGATCGGTTAAAATTATCGGAAGATGGAAAATCTTGAAACTTACACTCTTGTTCAGCATTCTTGATACTGTGGGCGGTTTCTTGGATTTTCCTGTAGGGATGGAAGCACCCAGAAATGCCCTTCAACCTTTAGTGCCCCTCCAGGAGTTTTTTGCCTTTCTCTTTTCGGTCATTTTTAACAGTTTCGCGGGCATTCCCGGCTCGGCTCGGAAGAATATTGAAAGTGGGTCGGCTCGGCTCGGCTCGCCCAGCTTGAAATTTGACCGATTGCACCGAATTGTGGATTTTCTTTGTTGTTTTTGACAAAAGGCCTGAAACCAGCTGTTTAGCTTTTGTGTGCCAGTGTGAATCACCAAAATTCAATTATTACCGAGACACTGCGAGCTGCAGAGTCCAACGATTATATATAAAATTAAACGATGTTGATATTTGTATATAAATGTATATTCTACGAAAGTGGGCGGGCACCCATTCATGCTTGGTTTGTTTAAAATTTATTATTTTATTCTATGTATATAATATGGAAAGGAACCAGTCAGTGATAAACGCCGAAAAAATCCCGAGAAAGCTTTTTGTTTTCCGCAGTCTTGAGAAAAGGCATTATCTGATAAATTGAAAAATGCTTGAGAACTCAGCAATAAAATTCAGAATTCTTTTACATTTTTTAACTTTTAAAAAATTTCAAATCCTTTAATTGCTTTCTGCCGATCGTAGCCTATCAATGTAATCTGTCTGTCTGTCTGTCTGTAATGTCAATAATGTTAAACTCTAAATTAATAGTAAGTATTTCTGGTATATAATCAGCAGTTTTACAACCTTTTCTGCTATTTGATAAATTACTACAAAAACCTAAAGCCACAGTAGTAAGGCAGTGCAAATTTTAATTGTAATATTTTTGATAATACCAAGTATGACAAATTGAAATAATTAAGTCAAAATGTTTCTTTCTAACTACACCATATATAAGTTGACTTCAAGCACAGCTGAACGTTTAAACTAAGTTGGCGCGGAAGGAAGGTTGGAATAAAGATAAGGGAAACGGAACATTAGACGACAAAGTTGAAAACAGAATTCATTGAATTTGTTGGCTATTTTGTTTGAACAAATTCGGAAGTATATGATTACAATGAACTTAAAATTTTTCGATAGGGTCGGTTCGGCTCGGAGTTTCAATTCTCCGGCTCGGCTCGGGAGAAATTGTTGCCGACTCGGCTCGCGAGCCGAGCCGAGCCGCGAGCCAAAATCCTCATCTCTAGTTTCTAAACAGTTTTTGGAAAACGCTGCTCCAAGGGCTAAGGGGACCAGGTTGTCCTACAGGAATTACGGTTTAAAATATTTCTTTAAAAAAAGATATGTGCTTCAGTTTTTAGCCTGTAAAATACATATCTTTAGTTTAGCTGGGATCGCTGTGTGCTTGTATAGCCGACTTTTGTTGCAAGGCACTGTATAACAAAAATTTTTATTTTGCTATCTAAGAATTGTATGTTTCTGGACAGTGTAACCAGTTTTGACTGTCTGTGCAGTTACATGATGTTGGTTTTTGTTTCAGCTATTATCGGGGTACTCACGGTGTTATCGTTGTCTATGATGTCACAAGTGGTGAGTCTTTCGCCAATGTGAAAAGGTGGATTCACGAAATAGATCAGAATTGCGAGAATGTTCAGCGAATATTAGGTATATATATCGTAATGTCATGTTCATGTTATCTTATATGTTTGGTATGTATACTGACTGTTCTGGGGCCAGTTTCATAAAAAACCGTCTCGAGTTCTCAAGTTCTCGAGTAGTCTGTTTTCAGCAACAACAAGCTTTTTTCTATTAAACATATCTACGGAAGATTTTATGGTGATTTATTCAGTCAATTATCCAAATTATTGAAGCAGGAAGAAAAAATTTACGAATTTAGATTTTCAAAAATTTCTCGAGTAGGTCTCAAGTTGGCGAAATTTTCTCTGGTCGAAATCGACCAGAGAACTTGGCTCGAGAACTCGAGAACTTTTCAGCGTGACTTTCAATGCGACTTGCGGATCTCGAAAACTTCCTAGCTTTAGCTACTAGACTCGAGAACTCGAGAACATTTTTATGAAACTGGCCCCAGGGGATTTTTTGTGGGAGGGAGGGGGGAAATCCCAGTGGGATGGCGAACTTAGCAAAAATTGGCTGTTTGATAGCACTCACAAAACTACATGGATTTCATCGAAAAAATATGCTGAGGGAGGGTCATAACTCAGATGGGCTATAGTCGCGTAAAAACCTTTGACACTGCCGGTTTCTTTTGCAAAACTTTGTTTTCAATCCAGATTGTCAGGGTATTTTTAGGTATTTTTGGGAGCGGGGGTATGGTTTTTGCATGTTTTGCATGGAGCAGCCCAGCGCAATTAGGTTTCAGAAATGAATTTCCTTTAGCTTAGAAATATACATTTGTACGAAACAAAGTTCCCGCGAAGCCGGAAAACGTTTGAAATTTGGCCTATCTTTTGTAAAACTGTTAAAAATGGGAGACTCCTATTTCCTAGTGGGGGAACGAAAAACGCTCTCAGAAACAGATGGATATTGCATCCGGATTTTTTGCAAAGTTGCCTATTTTCGTATAACTTTAGACTCCCGTCCCGTTAGTCTCGGCAGAAGGAAGCTGAAGGAGTGGCTTATTTAGGCGGGAAGGTAGATTTCTAGGGTCTACCCTGTTTATTTACGGAGAATGTGTTAAGGTGGTGATTCCTTTTGGGCATGTATTGTTGTTTGGCGGCGTAAATCAGGATGAAATTTGATGAAACTTTCAGAAATAAGTTCTTTTAGCGTTCTAACACGCTCCGCGCAATCTCGATTCAAAAATTCGAGATTTCCGGTCAGAGTGCTTTTTCCCAATTTCTGAGCGTTTGACACCTGCGATACAGTTATGGCTATATTCATTCAAAAGATCTCATTGAGCTTCACATTTTTGCATTTTAAAGCAAGTTTCCAGCTTTTCTCTACCGCGAGATATAGCCGATTTTCTCGTTTTGGTGTCGAAAACTTGTCATTTTTGCAGAAATCAAATAATCCAACATTTCTTGAACTACGCATGCCGTAAAATCAAACTAAGGGCGTCGATCTGAAGGTCTCATAGGGACAAATTATAAGACGTATAAGACGTCTTCCAACTGCTATCCTGCAGGCTGCTATAATAAAAAATGTAGTTTTTGCAAAAACACGATCAATTTTTTCCAAAGATTGTGGAGCATTCACCATGCAATCTGGAGGGCTGCTACTGAACAAATGTGTTCTGCACAAATATACCCAGGGACGATTTTTTAGTTGCCCCGATTGCTGCTTTCTAGCTAAAGTAATCGCTTGACAAATTTGGAAAAAGTAGGCAAATTCCAAGTTACGCTCACATTTCAGCTTATTTCTCTATAGCAAAGAGAGATTTCACAATAAATAAAAAGTCGTCCCCAGCTATTTGATGTAGGTATCGAATGATATAACCGATGTCTCGCGAAAAAATTTACTTGAGTCTGCAAAAAAATCTGGAAAATTATACTTCTTCTAAAATGTGTTAAAAATATTTTAGACAAGCAACATTAGTTTCATCGCATGCATTAAAAAGAGAAAATGTCAAGCTACATTTTGATATAAAAATGGCTTCTTAACTCCAAATAATGAATGAGTAATAATGGTGCAAACTTTATGTGACCAAAGGGAATCACCACCTTAAAAGAAAGGTGTTATCTAAGAAAAAGTGTGCGAAAGCGCAGCAAGAAGGCGATTTCCATTCTCTCCTGGGGCCAATTTCATAAAATTTCGTTGAGTCGAGTAGCTGATCTATGCTGGAAATGTCTGTAACTTGTCTATGTCCAATGTAAAATGTAAAATCTCCATGTAAAATGTCTATGTGATCCTGAAACGCGAGTACTGTTGAAAAATATTTGCTAGTTTTCGAGTAGCGTTCTCTAGTCAAATTTTACTCGGGATTTTTCAAAGTTAAAATTTTACTCGACAAATTTTTAAAAAATTCTGAAAGTTTCATGTTTCGACCGTGGAACTATTTTGCATTATCCTACAAATTACACAGACTATTAAGCTTCGGCAGCTGCTGTTTAGTTTTTAATACCACCAAAATGTGTACTGCTAGCAGATGGCTACTCAACGACTCGCGAACTCGACAACTTTTATGAAACTGGTCCCTGATCTCCTGTAATCTACGGCGTCATCACAGCACTCTGTGACAATCAGAAATTCTGCGAAGCTGTTTAACAACCATAATAATTTTCAATCTGAACCATTGCCTTAGATTCCTTATAAATTAAAGCCGTCGGCTGAAAGACCTACATATAGCAAGTACGTGTAGTCAGCCAGTTTACTTGTTGGGCTGGCTAATGCGGAGTGTTTGCTTGGCTTTGTTGTAGTCGGAAATAAATGCGATGACCCAGAGCGAAGAGTAGTTCTTCAGGCGGATGCAAAAAAGTTTGCTGATCAGATGCAGATTCCATTCTTTGAGACCTCAGCGAAAGAAAGCATAAACGTGGATGAGGTATGTATTTGCAGTAGATAGTTGAATTGTGGAGTTTCGGTGGGCTCATTTCCATCTCTATGTACTTTTGCATTGCTACAGTGTTGGAAATCTAAAGACCATTATGCCAAACAGGGACCCACCCGATAAAACGCCCAGGGGCGTTTTTTCGGCGGGGGGCATTTTTGGATTTCTCAATGCTCACTTCCATGACTTTGAAAACTAGAAGTCTTTGAATACAGTTGTGAGTTGTGACTTGATTAAGCTATTTCAAGGTTTAAAATTAATCGTATACTCTTTGGATGGACATGTGAGCAATTTGTAAGCATTTGTAAACGAATTTGTTTTCGTAAATAAGATGCTGAAATTTGGAATTAGTCACTTAAAATAAATCCTTGAGATTTCCAATTTAATTTGCAGTATATTTTTTTCTGGCGGCAGTCATTGACATCAAAATCAAATTGTTTTGCAGATGTTTGTTTCCATTACGAAGCTGGTCCTTTCAGCAAAGAAGCGTGCTCAACAGGATGCTGATAATACTATCAAAATCAGTGCCCATCAGCCTCCTAAAAGCAAGAAAAAGTGTTGCACTTGATCAGCTTAATGTATTGTAATTAATCATTGTGCACTATTCTATCTTTTGTGATCCCTTCTTTTTAAATAGTCTTCATTGCTGTTAATGTTGGTTGGTTTTGTTGTTATTGTTTGTCCTGATCCCTTCCCCTTCTCTTGTGCGTCTTTTTCCGTACTACCTGAGATGTTCTCCAACCATTCGCCCGAAATAGCTTGACTTTTAATATGGAAATAAGGAATTATTAATTTTCATTCCATGTTTGGAATGTTTACATTACGTGGTTTCTACATGGATGTCTCCTTGTAGTTAAATAGTTGTTCTTTATTCCACTTTTTTCAATGTTAGAAAGTTGCATCATTCACTAATTCAATTTCTGAAGCATGGATAAAATTTCAGTGGTATCGAAGTTTCAATAGTTTTCGTTTTGTTGTTGGTTGTCATGCCGTGACTTCAAAAATTTGCCAAGGCTCTCGTATCCGACTTGCCAACCGAACAGTTGTATATACTTTTCAAGTGATTGGTTGGAGGTACTGTGACTTACGTAAATTAGTTGGCTTTTTCTAAATGCAGGATTTAACATTGTGTTTGCGCCACGAAAATTGTCGTCATATCCTTAATTCCATGTCTTTTGATGCAGGTTCCCTGTGTTATATATAGACTTTGTAATAAGGGTACATAATATATAATGTAGATGGTGCCAAGTCGTCTACTGTCAGATGGAAAGTTATCCACTCTTCTGTTTCGAAGCATCAAGTCCAGTAGTTTCTGTGATACAGCGGGTTTTTATATATTTGACATGGTTAGGAAAATGGACAATCAAAACAAAATCTATGCTACGCTCGCAAGTTCGTTACCTGGCAAACTGGACTTTAGTGCTACACCCGAAAATTAAGCGATGGGACTCTCATTCTCTCTTTGCTTTTTGAGAGTGCAAGCAGTGCGTTAGTTTTGATTGTGTCTGCTCCGGTCTGTAAATTGCCAACATTGAAAACAGTTTTCCTGAGGGATTTACAAATTACGAGATTTTTGTTAGCCACTAAGTAAACATATTGTGTTAGTAAGGATAAGGAGGGTTCAGCCGTTAGCTGGAAGACCTACATACCGTGAGCTGATTACGACGCTGACGCGTGACGCTTGGCACACTTTTATCCATTATGTACACACGTACTAGGTATTATCTTCATTGATCTGGGATTTGCATTGTTTTGTAAGTGATATTGAATTGGCTATTATTTGTATTATAACTTCAGTGTATTTTAGTGACGTGCGGAGGGAGACAACTTTATAAATTTTCTTAACATTTTGCTTTTTTAATCAACGTTTTAAACTAAATTTGGAAAGCACTATTGCTGTTGCGGTTAGGCATGCATTCGCGTGTTTCTGCCATTCAGTTAATGAAATTTAGTAGACGTACGTAGCCTCTGTGCACTTTAGAAATTTCGGCTGCAGCTTGCTGACTATATTCAGTTTTGGAACTCCGACTGCTCGCTTGGCCATAGTCGGAGCAACCGCAACAGCATTGCTAGTATTGGTCGGGGGTGGGGCTGAGCCACTTCCACCGGAACTTGTCTCCACCCTGAATTTTTGCCAAATATTCTGATGCCCAAATATTTCACAAAAAAAGCTCTATTCTTCATTACATTTTCGGTTTCGCTATGGTCAGTGCTGGCGGTCTGCCAAAATCTGGACATGTCTGAGAAGTTTTTGCTTTTTCATCCTAATGGTTTCATGTTTGCTATAATTATGGTATACTGAGCATACAGTAGGGCTGACTTACAGTCCCTCCCCAATTTCATAAAAGCCGATGTTTTTTTGCGCGGGCAAATTTTAAAAAATTTTCGCGCTTTTGTCTCGAAATCAGGAAATCTTACGTACCCCAGATCCCTGAGAATTTTTGCCTATCCGCCGTTGAAAAACTTTGTGCGCCACTGGTCATACTAGTAGCACTCAGTAGTTCTGTAAAAAAACGACGTCGGAACATATTTGATTTGTTGAGCATGTTTAGTTGGTTTTAGTCTTTTATTGTCAATTGTATGTCAGTATAGTGGGGGTGAGCTGCGCACACGAAGGTCCAATTTATTACCCCCATAAATTTTTTCTGCAAATTGTTATCGTTGCATTCACATCATTCTACGACAATAACAGCTTATTCAATTTGAGATTGTACTATCATAATTCAATTCAGTTTAGAAAACATTGAATTAACCATTGTTCAAACAATAAACACATTATAATCAACAGTGGTTTCGTGTTTCTAGATTTTAGACCTGTAACTAACGGTATGTGGATGTTATTTGGCCAGAAAAACGGACATTTTATTGTCAGCTACAGTGCGTAACATTTTGTTTTAATGATATTCAAGATTAGAGGGAAATTCTACGGTCAGTTGACGTAAAGTTGGAATTGTAGCACCGTCTCTTGTCTATTGTGCTGCTTTAGTGCTGTAATGTTTAGCTTGTTATTGTAGCAAGCGTTCATTTCATAGGAATGTTGCAAAATAATGCTATCTTTCTTGTTTTAGAGGTTGTTGGTTACTGGATCAAATTTTAGCTCCTCATTCCCTCTGCTACCTGTCCCTTTGACACTTCGTCAAAAAACGTTGTTTTGGTTTGCGTTTGATTTTGTAGGATACATTATTCTAAACGACATGTTCTAACGAACAGTTGAGATTTTACAGATTAATTGTACGTTTTCTCTTATCATTACTCGCTTACCCAAAACGTGTATTTTTGAAAAGTTTCTGGTAAAACCTCCTAACATATTTGGTCGTCTGTTCCGTCCATCACAAAGAAGATTTTGGTGAAGGAGGAGGTTCGAGTTATTACCAATCAACCACAAAACTTTCTCGAATCTCTGCGCTCGGTCTTTGTCGATCTAAGGCTCTCAGCTCATCCATAACTGGTCACTATATATTTATGGGTACCACTGCAACGGTGAAAATATAAACATGAGTCTGTGTGTTCTGGCATAACGCTTGATGAATTGATGGACTGTGAATCTGGGGATAACCACCGACACCGTCACCCTATAGCCTTTTGTATGTAGGTTGGAATTTTCTGGGGGTACCTTTGTCCTTCACATTTCTTATTCTAACTTTATGAACACCGAGTCATTTTGGAATTATTTATATGCATGCTAGTTTGCTAATTATCTTGACTCTTCATGATGACAGTCTATCCAGTGTCTTATTCACTTGCATTGTTTATACATACAACCCAATGCTGTGCACATGCGTAATTATGTCTAGATTTTTAATTTAACATTTATGGATGTATGTACTGTATTTATTTAGTTCGTAAAAATGTATGTACATTTTTCTTGTATTTTTATGCTTTTGTTGTGTCGCCAAAGTTATTGATAAAGTCCAGTGATATGTAGTTGATGTCTTTGCAACTAATTAAAAATATTTTGGTCAACCAATAAATCATGTTTTGGTAACATGATTTAGTAGCTTTGTAGGGTCCGGGATTGAAGATCTGGTCGGATAAAGCTAGACACTTGTACGCAGGGTTTTTTTGCGTCCAGGTGTGCGTCTGGACGCAAAGTTTCTTATCCGGACGCAATGCAATTTTAACGGGACGCAAGCTAGACGCAACATTATTTCGGGAGAAAATTCACTTTTGTAAGAGTAAAAACTTTAAATGTTTCCAGTACCAATTTTTCCGTTTTTTCCAAAAATTTCTTCGGGTCCTGGGGGCTCTGCCCCCAGACTCCCGGTGTTTCCCACTTTGTCATGGAATGCCAAGGTGCAAGGTCATGCCTCAATGTTACTCGATGTTATTTGTTAAGTTGTTGCCCACCTGCATCCATATCAGATCTTTTCGAACTCATAAATTTCACTTCAATAAATATATAGATCTTACTTGATGCATAATCGTGAACATTTATATTGTTCTCATTCAACACGTCAGACAGGATCAAGATTGTAGTAAAGTAAAACCCCGAAAATAACAAATTTGTAACTGTAGCAGGAGCAGAATATCCAAATTTTTTGATTCTTCTAAAAAACGTTTTTCGCAAAAAAACACAAATTTCAATTTGAATTATATAATGCAAGGCTACCATTTTTGTAAAATTTTCAAATACAAAAGGCCTAGTACCCGCATTTTACGATGAATTTATTGTAACTACTAACTAGCGTTAATAGTAAAATGGGGAATCATTTCAAGAAGCAGTAATTCTCATGGTTTTGAAAATGGAATTTATATGATATTTACTACCTTTCTTCTTAGTGATATTAATTTAATAACTATTTCATTAATTTTTAATACCGTAGTTTATCTATAACATTGAACATCGGAATAATGTATGCCAATAAAATCGAGAATTACTCACGAAATGCGTTAAATGCTACAGACGCTAAACTAATCTTTTTAAACATTTCCATTACGGATTTAATCAGTAATTGCAAAAAATCTCCACCTTCTGGGGGGGGGGCTCCACCCCCCAGACCCCCCGCTGCTCACTTCCAATGCTGTTTTCTGGGATCAGTAGTTCTCAGAGTTTTCGAAACTGAATGTATGTTTGATGTTTACTACCTTATTCTCAATGCTATTCCTAAACATTTCATTAATTTTTAATACTTTAATTAGTTTAAGTATATTATAACATTGAAATATCGAATGTGTGTCAATAATATTGAAAATTACTCAAGGTTTTGCGTTAGATGCAACAAGACACAGGTGCCAAATAAAATCTTTTTAAACATTTCCATTACGGATTATTCTGGAATTGCAAAAAATTCTTCAACTTCTGGGGGGCTCTGCCCCCCAGACCCCCCGCCGTATACATTGGCCGCATCTCTGTTTTATAGGCACCCTTGTAATCGTACATTTTAAGCAGCATCAACTTTCAAATAGTGTTACACTTTAGGAATTATCAAAATTTTTAAAAATAAAACAATTTTTTGCACAGAAAACACGATAAAACAAAAATTCTACCTGGACGCAAAATTTCTTAACCGGACGCAACTTAAACTTAGCGGGACGCAAGGTTGACGACGCAAATCCGAAAACCAAAAAAAACCCTGCTTGTACGTAAATTGAGTAAATCCAGTTATTTGAATTAATCATATCCGAAGTTGGAACTGGAAAGGTCTTTCGTTATCATTCATTGATAATTTAGGTTTGCTTTTCTTAAAAATCAGAATACGTCACGATAAAGTCGTGGAAATGTCAAACTCATGTTTTTACCAAATATTTGCAGTCGAGCTATCATCTGACGAAGTATGTTTTAGTGTTTGAGGCCGGCCGGCCTAATCCGGCCGCCAGCCGACGACTTTCGCTCGCCGGCTACCGGACGGCCACCCGCGTTGCAAATCGACAGTCAGAAATTTACAATTTAGAGCAACTAACTAGAGCACATTTCTTAAAATGAACTCCAAATCTGGTTGTTGTCTGGTTTATGCAATCAGTCTACACGTAAAACTACGTTTTTATAATATCACCCAAAAATTAATATCTTAGCAATCATAATAGCATAGCTGCTCCGCAAACTGCTCCAGCCCGATAACCCGCCGGCCGGCCTACGGGCTCACCGGCCGCCGGCCGGCGATTCTCCGACCGGCCTCAAACACCTGTATGTTCAACCTATAGAACAGATTATACCGAATACTTTGGGAATGATCAAAAAGTTTTTATTGCAGGAATATTATAATTTGACGGTTGCTCTTGCCTCTTAGTAAAAGTTCAGATATACTCTCACCGTGTGGAAATATACGCAGCAACGTAGCAGAATTTTACGAAATTCTCTACAATTTATTTCTTTTGTTACTGTTGTGTAAAGCCATTGGCTTCGAAATTTAGCTAACTTTCTTCTGAGTAAATTCTTTGGCTTCGCCATTTAGCTATCTTGAAATCGAATTTCGTGCAATATGCAAATTAGTTTTTTGACTATAAAAAGGGGAGAATTTTCGGAATAGTCAGTCACTTTTCCATATTGACATCATCTAATCACCACTGCTCATCAGGATCCCAGGAACTAGAGGTTGGTTAGGGGGGAAGGGGGGAGATTATTGAACACGGTCCAGTCTTCATGATTGCTTTGAAATTATTATTGTTATTGTTTGAAAATTGTTGTGTTGAAATAAAAGAGCTGTTTTCTATTCCGGTTAAATTTAATAGGGATTTGGATTTCGCACACTCATCACGAACCTCCATTCTTCTTTTCAAATTCAGTCTTTTCTTAAATTAAAATTCTACAACCGGGTCAGTTCGGGTCACTTTTTGGATCGGGTCACCGGGTCAAGAGCTTCGAAGTTCGACCCGGTCTTGACCCGGTTATCTGAATTTACCTCAAATTTTAGAAATTTTTGGCTTACCAAGCTAAAATTTTAGGTTAAC
>JASAND010005922.1:0-22120 GCA_030248195.1 Trissonchulus latispiculum | reverse complement strand
AAACGGGTCTTATCTCGATTACCCCCCCACCACTCAAAATCCTTAAAACTTGACCAAATGAGCTGGAATTTGGTGTGGGTATGTTTTCGACCACGCTGAGTTCAAATATCGCAAAATTTTTCGATTTCGCGACATTCGATTTTTTCTATTTTTAAGGGGGGACCAAGGGAAACAGAAAACTTTTTTGTCTTCAATTTTGCTGAAAAGATGTGTATAGGGGTTTTCGGGGTCGTAGAACACGAATCTAAAGTCCGTTTTTCGATTCAGCTTTTTGTTAGCTCAGTATAGGCTTACATCTTAAGCTTAAATCTTTAGCTTATACTGAGCTAACAAAACGCTGAATCGAAAGACGGACTTCAAATTCGTGTTCTACGACCCCGAAAACCCCTATATACACCTTTTCAGCAAAGTCGAAGACAAAAAATTTTCGGTTTCCCTTGGCCCCCCCTTAGAAATCGAAAAAATCGAATTTCGCGAAATCGAAAAATTTTGCGATATTTGAACTCAGCATGGTCGAAAACATACCCACACCAAATTTTAGCTCATTTGGTCAAGTTTTAAGGATTTTGAGTGGTGGGGGGGGGGTAATCGAGATAAGACCCTTAAAAACTAACCGTTGTTCTATAACTTTGTTCTATATCAATAACTATTTTACCGCCAAGACAAATTTCACAAAATTAGTTCAGAATGCAAGTCTTTAGAATTTCAGTCTTTTTCTATATAGTCTCATTTCAAGTCAGCAATTTTTATAATCATGAAGTAATGATAATTGTTACTTAGTTACATTCGCAATAATGCAAATTCTATGCATTTTCTTTTACAAATATAATTTCAGCAGCAATAAAGACGAGCACGAGGCCAGTGTTGAATTCTTGTGAAAGTCCCCCCTTGCATTAAACTCAGAAATATGGTATACTAATGACTGCCTTTGTTTCCAAACTGAAGACACCTTTTATACTGAAACTGGTAAGATGACTATCTTGCTAAATTTTAGTAAGATTACTATCTTACCCACAATTTTGGCAAGATAGTAATCTTGCTAAATTTCGTGGCAAGATAGTTATCTTGCTAAAATTTTAGCAAGATAACTATCTTGCCAAACTCTTAGCAAGATAACTATCTTGCCAATTTTACTATCTTGCTACCACATACTATCCCGCCATCAAAAGATAATTTTAGAGAAAGGATGATTCGAAAATGAAATCTTTGGACAGAAAAATTTTTGATCTGGTCACATGTGGTGACTTAACCAATTCCTAAATTCAATACGTATCAACTCAATTCAATTCACTAGCTACCTGGAAATGATCCAATGCCTTGACCTGAGATCAAGTAAGAAGCGAATAATATCAACGGAATGCATAAAATGGCAAAGACGCGTCGAAAGGTCAGCCGAATACTAGGCAGACGGAATGCTCCATCTATCATCGTAATCACAGCCAAAATCTACAAAAGAAAGAATTGCTCCAAAATTACCAAAAGTACCATTCAAATCTGATGTACATGTTCTTCGACCCGTGCTTTCATCTGGATTAGGGTAAATCTAAAATTTTTAGCTTTCGCCCAATTTTTATTGCACTCAAAACTTTGTTCAATCGAATAAAGCTGGTCCCGCTGCATATTTTTGCTTCTACAAGTTTTCACGAAAATGCACCCAGTTTCCGGAATTCCGGGTTTTCAACATTTCGGATTTTGAAAATTTTTTCCAATACCCACAAGACAGGTATATATCATTCGAAAGCAGTAATCGAGCTGAACAAAATTGTAATTGATTGAATTCTTGAAAACGCACTCTATTCCCGGTATTCGCGAAACCCGAACTTAACATTTTTTTCCAATAGCCACAATATGGGTATGATTTCGAAAGCTCTTGATGAGCTGAAGAAATCTTGTAATAGAACCAATGTCTGAAAGTACACCAAAGTCCCGGAATTCACGAATTGCAGATTTCACTCTAGCTTGGAAGTCTTTCGCGAATTCCGAGAACTTGGCTCACTTTTGCGAATTGGTTATATTACAAGATTTGTCTAGCTTATCAAGAGCTTGATACCCATAATGTGGCTATTGGAAAAAATTTTTTAAATCCGGAAAATATGGTTTTCGCGAATTCCGGGAATTGAGTGCATTTTCAAGATTTCATTCTATTACAAAGTTGTTCAGCTCGATAAAAGCTTTCGAATGATACGTATCCATCTGGTGGGTATTGAAGAAAATTTTGAAAATCCGGTAATTTTGAAAACCCGGAATTGCGTGCATTTTCGTGAAAAACTTGTAGAAGCAAAATAGGCAACGGGACCAGCTCTATTCGACCGCGGAAACAAAATTGTGATTGCAATAAAAATTTGGCGAAAAATTTAAAATTTTAGATTTACGTGAATAAAACCCTGAATTCCGGATCTTTAAAACCTAGAGTTCCTGTGGATTCTAAAAATATATACATTGTTGCGGTTTGTGCAAAGGTTAATCTGCAATAAACGGCCAAAGTTTGTACACACGTTTTTTGGTCCTGCTATAGTTACCGATTTTTCCTTACCAGTATATGCATATTTCATGAAGAGAGGTTAACGAAAACTTATTCAAAACACAACACAGTCAAAACTAGGGATGCACCGAAACCTGGCCCTGGCCCCGGTGGTCAGGCCCCGGTGACCGGGGCCAAAGATTAGCAAAATTTTGTAAATTTTTGACATTTTTTGACCAAAATTTGAAATTTCGAAAACCAAGGAGTGTTGCAAATCGTTTATTTTCCCACCGATTTGAATGAAAACAACGACAGTAACGTTTCTATATCAGAAATTATTGCACAATTTGAATTTTCCAGAAAATGTTTGAAAATTTTCTATTTGGACCTCCAATTTCCAGGCCCCAGCCCCGGTGCATCTCTAGTCAAAACTCAGTTTGTCATTTAATTAAACCAAAGTTCGTCGCTTTATTAAACCAAATGTAGGCTGTGTTAGCTTTGAGAAGGCTTACTTCACGTCCAAGGAGCGCACTGGCGAGCCCGAGGAGCCGATTCGAGCTATTGCAAGATTGAAGACGGGCCGGTCCGTCAAGACAGACCAGAGTTGGATGTCGGTCACCATTTCGCGAACCGCGGGTACCCGAGGCCCACGTACCTATGACCCGCGACGTGCGACCCAAAAACACGCGAGCCACTTGAACCATTTTGAATTGTGACAAGTTCGCATATTTAAGACGATTAAGGCATTCTCTAAATGGAGCGCAGGGAAGTCCCAAAAAGGAATTTTAGAGATGATAGCCAGTGCACAAGGTCGCTGATATATTGCAGTTTTTCTGAGCTACAGGTACATTTATTTTGATTAACATAATGTACCATAGACTTGGCAATACTGTTATAAAACAAGATGTCATACCTGCTGTAGGATACAACTTCAAGTTCTTACTAGGCGATTTTCGGATAATCATACCTAATTATCAGGACTTAATGTTTAGTCGAACGATACTAATTTACATTCTGCCGCTGGTCAAGTTTGGAAGACAATTTTCCGTATGATACTCCTATAGCCAGAAATTGGAAGTAAAAAATGCTTTGAAGAAGTGCTTAGAAACTGCCACGATACTGCTTAAATTCTAATGATTCATGTTTGAAAATGATAAACCATGCGCGAACAGAGCGCACAACAGAGCGCACATATCACAACAAACAATACGAGATGATTAAATTATTTTAATTCAATAAATAACACATTTCATCAAAGTCAAAGTAAATGTTTTTATATTTATCAAATACTAAAATAGAGAAATTATTAGTAATTCATACAGGAATGTCAAAATCATTCAACTACAGAATTTATCGCACGTCCAAGACAATGCCAAATAGAGACAATCACAGTATACGTATATATATATTTACACAAGAAATGTTCGAGTCAAGGAAGTTCTTTCGTCTTACACAACTATATACACATGAGTAGATCTGTTTACTTTCTGGGCCCTGTTGCATAAAAACTAACAGTGTTAGCTGTTAGACTGTTAGACTAATATTAAACAGTGTTAGAAATTTTGTTGCATAAAGCAACTGTTAGAAACAAGCTCATTCTAACAGTCTGATAATCAGTGCATCTATTGGTTAGGGCGGCGATAATTTGCTTATTATTGCCTTATTATTACTATCTATTTTTTGTGTTTTCATTTCTTTTTTGGTACTTTAAGACTGATATAATTTTTTCAGAAATTTAATCCAGATTCCCTTATTGTCATATTTTCACTAGGGATTTGTAAATTGTCAAAAAATTTTAGGAACTGTTGGATGAGTGTAGTCATATATGTCGATTCAGCCATTGCCGGAATCAGATTCAAAAAATATTACTTAAGCTTAAACAACTCTTTTCATGAAAGCACAGAGTTAATTTTAACTCTACGTGTTTTAACTCTGTTTAACCCTGCAGGTAAACCCATGGTTTAATGAATAGAGTTAATTTTAACTCTGCTTAACCTGTGTGTTTGCCTGGGGTTAAATTTCAATAGAAACTGCTTAGAAAGAGTTAAGCAGAGTTAAATTTAACACTTTCGTGAAAAGGGTAGAGTTAAATTTAACTCCACAGGTTTTTAACTCTGTACGCGATTCTTGAAAAAAGGGCAGAGTTAAAGCGAGTTAATTTTAACTCTTCACGAATTCACGCGGAGTTAAAATTTTTAAATCTCTCTAACTCGCAGAATTAAAATTAACTCTTTTAACGCTTTCTCGAAAAGGATCTAGTTAATTTTAACTCTACTCTACCCTTTCTTGAAAAGGCCCCAAGTCTTAAAATAAATTGAGTTAATTGCGTGAAAGTAAGTTGAAAAAATCGTTACCGGCATTTTATTAAGTCAGTTAGTCAGTTAACATTGCAAATAATTCTACAGACGTCATTAAAATTTATTAAAATTCCAGAACTCTCTACTGATAGTAACCTAACGGTGACCATACGACTGATAGATTGTTAGCTCTAAATTATCAGTACAAAGCTAACACTGTTGAAGTATATGCAACAAACACTGTTAGATCTACTGTTATAACACTGTTAATTATCAGTTAACAGTGAGCTAACAGTGTTAGACTTTATGCACCAGAAACCACTTTTGAACTGACAGACTGTTAGACTGATAAAAGTTTTATGCAACAGGGCCCTGGAACGGAAAATTTCGAATTGATATTTGAAACACGTAGATTTCTGAAAAACCAACGATAACGATAAGTAGGGTCGGATTGCAAGAGGCTCATGTGGAGGCTTCAGTACAACAGACAAAAACATGCGCAAACAATCCCTCCCAGAAACATCGCACAAAAAGGAGCTCAAACACAACAAAAGACAGCGCTTTCAGACTAGCACTTACGAATTCAACCCAAAAAACGGTGTGTCTGCCACACTGAATTCAACAGGATGACTTCAAATTAGAAGATGGATTGACGTGAGTGTCACGAAACCCAATCACGGTTCAGTTTTACTACATTTGTGCTTTTGTCCTTTTCTAAGAGTGCTTTGTGCTTTTGTCTTTTGTCCCTTGTGCTGACGGAAATGAGTTCATACTTTCACCACGGAGGATCAGTGACCCACACCCCCCTTAGACCTGTTCGGTCGCTTCCTTTTAGGGAATTTGATTTGGCTGCTGCATCCGCTAAGTATTAAACCTGCCTATACTGACCCCCATATTGCCTACGGGCAGAGTGGCCGAGAACAGACAGACAGACAGACAGACAGTTCATACTTTTCGTGAGGACAGCTAGCACAAGTCACGAGACTTGGTTACCAGATTTACAAATATATACATGAAAACTACGCACATTCGCATGACAGTCACAAAAGCACAAAGCACATTTTTGAAGTAGAATCAGATAAGCCCAAAGCACTGTGCATTTTCAAAAAGTATGAATCGGAAAGCACAAAGCACACGAAGTATGAACCGGGCTTTAGTTGGAAAACCCAAGAACATTCAAACCACAAAAACCTAAATGTACCAACTGAGACAGAATTTCAAGAAGTTGACTCTATGAAAGGAAAGGAGCATAAAATAGGAAGAAAGTTAACAAAATATGTAACTATATCTACATAAGGTTCAGAGACACAATACATTTAAATAATAAACAAAGTTATCGGAAGTCTTCCGCACTAAACAGTCCTCTGGCACGATGAAGAATGGAATCTTTACTGGGATCGTACGGTTGTTCTTTACTGGGTATTTCAAGCACAGTGGGTATTGACTTCTCATAGTTATCAATAGTATAGCGGATCATTTCGGCTATATGTTGATTAATTAGAACAATTGCTGAAAGCAAAATAAAGCAAAGAATAAACCAAAAATGGTCGTTTGTCGCATGAAAAATAAGTGCCTCGAAATTAATTCATCGCCCTTTCCTCCCTCGGGGATTTCATTAAAAGCCTAATCTGGGCTTTCGAGCTTACGGGCAAGGGCTTGATTTTTGGACCTTAATCGAAACAAAATTGCTCAGCTCCATGAATGGTATCACTCGATACATACCACATTTGAAAAATCAAATTGTTGACCTTAAACCGTCTATGACCCCAACCCAATCTCTCTGTGGCTTGGACAGACCGATAGATAAAGCCGAGCAGGAAAACAAATAGTGAGAATCAGCCCAGGGCACCACAAAGCCCCTATCAGAAAAGTATAGAGTTGATTGAAAGACTAATTAATATGGGCATCGCAAAAGTACGGTACGTAAAGTAAATGCTAACTGAGACCAAACTAAAAGGCCAAAAGATCTCGCGGCAATCACCTACACGCTCCGAAAAACACTGTAGACAAAATTTTTAGAGGCTGTGTACAATCCGATTTATGCTGTTCCCACTAGACCCCCAGATGGCAAAGTCAAACAAGTCTACTGTGACGGGAGGGTGAACAGCAATTCCGGTGGCAGGAATGCATTCTCCGACTCTAAAAGCCTTTATTTCACAAAATATGCATTTGATTTGATGACTTGAAAAAGAAGCAGAAAAACGATTATGTACCTGGGCTTATTCTAGTGGGGGGGGGTGGGCCCCCCCCCCATCCTCCTTCCCCAAACCCTTCCCCCCAAAAATCGTTCCCCCCCCAAAAATCGCCCCCCCCCAAAAAAAGTGGGTGCTCCTTTTGGTATATACCCTGAAAAAATCGCTGAGAAGGCCAAATTTTCAAAAATTTTCCGGCTTCGCCGGAGATTTTTAGTCGATTTTTGCCTATTTAAGCACTATTTTTGCACTAAAAACGAACGTTTTTGGCGATTACTATAAAAATAGCGCTATTTTTAGCATGTTTTTAGAAAAATTTTGAAAAATTTTCGCCCCCCCAAGAATGACTCGCCCCCCGAGAGCCCCCCCCCCAAGAAAAATTCCCTAGAATAAGCCCAGTGTACAGTTATGCTTGTTCTAATTTCGACTGAAAATTCAACCAGAATTGGCGGGCTATTACCGAAAAACGTATCGAAAAACTCTAATTGAAAATGGAATATTGGTAAATGCCTACACCCCCTTACACCCAATAATTTTCCCAGGGCCATGTTATACTGGACATATCCTATTGGGAGGATAAATGACCTTCCCCCAAAATCGCCCCCCCCCAATCAGACAGCGCCCCCTTTTGTATCAAATGTTTCTATGAAAAGTTCACTCAGAAGGCCAAATTTTCAAAACTTTTCCGGTTTCGCGGGAGATTTTGACTTTCGTCCCCCCCCTAAATTCTTTGCCCCTCGGACTTTTGTGGGTCCCCAATAAATATATTATATTACGTAGAGTAAGTCGAGCTATAGCACAGGCTAATATATTAAGGCCAATGTAAAAACATACATTTTAGATCATTTAAACGTGTTTGTCAACTTAGGCTCTTTGCGAAAAATTTTCCATATTCAGGCAGAATAAAACTTATGATGTCCGTTTTACTGAGGCTACAAAGGAAACCTTGGAGACATAAAAGCAGAGAAACCAGAAAAGATGATCTGCGCAGCTTCTGTGCAACCTTGCTTTACACTGTAACGACCGTAACATACACATACGTACTCATGAAGGGATCGTTTGCTCAACCTCCCAATGATACTAACTTAGCCCTAGCAATGCCAATATATTGCTTAAAATTGGTTTCCCAAAAAAGATTAGACCCAAAAACATGGCACCCGTGAAGAAAGGTAAAGTGGAGAAAAAGTGACCTGGCATTTTTTGCGTGAGGGGGTGGCCCCCACCTTTCGGCAAGTCCCCACCCACTTTTTTGGCGGTCACTCAAGTGTTGAAAACTTAAGCTTCTGAGCTAAAATTTTAAAAATTTCTCAATTTTTAGCTAATTTAAGGACTTATATATACGCTCATTGTAAGCTTCAAAGTGTAAATTTGAGTGTACGTACAAATAAAAACATACCAATATCCTCTCGATGATAAACAAAATTTTTGAAAGCTTCTTCGACTTCAGAAACGCTTGTGTTCTTATCAACGACAAGAAAATTAGGTTGGCGCGCCCTGTTCAATTCACCAATTCCTCCTACAAAACAAAAGCAATTTGTAGAGTCTAATGTACAACACGCAAGCAACGCACGCAAGCTCGTGAGCAAGCAAAGCAAGAATAATTTTCATTTGCGAACAAAAACCGGCACAAAATTTTAGTTTTACGCGCTTTTAATAAATATTATTTCTTAGATGTTTTAAAGTAAATCTCTCAAAACGTATTCTGATCTGAGCAATGTATACAGATTAGAAACGTTTTCTGTGGGTGGGACTCAACCCCCACATCACAGTAATCGACCCCCACCCCCGGTAAATTCTGATGATGTTGTACACAACCAGGTGTAGACGGTAGCGTATAGTTACAAAAAATTTTCGGGGGGGGGGCGCGGTTTTGACTGTATTTTTGAAGTTGGGAGCAGCTCCTAGGGTTGGGCATCGGAAAAAAGGGTTTTTCCGTTTTTTCCTTTTTTCCGGAGGGTCAGAAAAAAACGGAAAAAAGTCGGAAAAATTTAATCATTCTTGGAAGTTTTATAAGTGTTCAAATGAAAAATTTTAGTGATTTTGCTCAAATTTTGTCCAGTTTTTCCAAATTATTAGCTTTGCTTTGAGTTTCTCTTATTTTGAAATCCGAACATAATTTGAAATTTTCTTAATTTTTCATGAAGTATTATTGTCAGTTCAACAAGAAACTCACTATTTTTGAAATTAACTGGTTAATTTAAACATTTCAGCCAACTGCTATGCTCTTAATTATAACGGACCACTGTTCTTTGTTGCTTCAACACTGAAGCCCTGCTTGCTTTTGCCCGCAAGGACAAAACATGCCTGGTGCTGGTGGCACATCTTTTGTAAATGGAAACTGTAGCAAACGAGCTTTATATTTTACATCTATATAAAATTCAAAATTGTGAAAGATTATGCACACGGAAAAATTATCTGAAAGTTCTCAGTGCTCCCAGAAACTAAGGTAACTGGAAAACTTCCCATAGTCTGTTGAAACTTCGTTTGGACAAAATTTGTCACAATTGCGCAATTTGGAAACGTCGAAAAGCTTATAAAAGTGTTCAAATGGCGTTTACATATATACAGAAATATTTAAGACAGGCTACAAATGCTATAGAAACAAATTTTGAGAAGCTCTGACATGAGTGGAATAGCGGAAAAAAGTCGGAAAAAACCGGAAAAAAGTACTTTTTTCCGCTCGACTTTTTCCGGAAAAAACCAACCCTACTAGCTGCGCAGCATAAAACGCTTGAAGTAAGCTTATATAATATTTCAAAATCAGGAACCTATCCTGAAAAGCTGACGAATTTAGAACTTATATATATATAAGTAACAAAAATGCTCCGCAACAAAAGAGGATAGTGTGTTGGCTGTGTCTATCCTTCAAATTCCGGTTGAAGAAGTAAAGACAAAAGTTTCATAGGCACGTGACGTTATTTGGCTCAGCAAGTTTGGGTGGGTGGCTCCATGACAAAAGTTGTTCCGTTCGCTTCGGACTTTCATCTGATACCAAATTTGACCACTTTTGAAAATTATATTTTTGACCTAAAATCGCCTCCCCCACCCCACTCCACCACAGCAGTCTATAGCCACTTTGGGTATGCAGTTCTATGACAAAAGTTGCTCAGCTCACTTTAGGGCCTTCATTTTATACCAAATTTGATCACTTTTGAAAAACTTTATTTTCGACCACTTGACCCCCCCACCCGACTGACCCTTCAAACGGCAAACTGGTACATCTGGCTTATTTTTCCGGGGGGGGGGGGGTGGAGGCCCCCCACCCGGCAACCTCCCCCCCCCATTCGAGGTTCCCCCCCCCATAAAAGCCCCCCCATAAATTTTTACCTCCCCCCATAAGCCAAAAAATTGCCAGATTTCACCATTTTTACCCTAAATTTTCAAAAATTTTTCCGGCTTCGCCGGAATTTTAACGAAATTTTCGCTATTTTAGCGTAAAAAACACATAAAATTAGTCATTTGTTAGCGATTTTTGGCAATTTTTACACAAAAAAAACGTTAAAATTTGCAAAATTTTTTCCAAAAATATGCCCCCCCACTTTTGGTGAGCCCCCCCCATCGATGGGGGAGGGGGGGCAACTTTGAGAACCAGCCCAGCAAGATGGGTGGGTCCGACGGCAAAACGGATACCGGGAATGAGCTAGGCACACCAGAAAACCCCTATAGACAAAGTTTTGAGAGGCCAGGTAGAGCCTACTATGGACCCCCAGGAAGCGGTTTCAGACTTGACCCTCCCGACGGCAAAGTGGAACCAGCCCAGCAAGATGGGTGGGTCTGACGGTAAAACTGACGGCGGGAATCGATTCTCCGTGCCAGAAAACCATTGTATGGAAGGTTTGAGCTTTCAAAGTTAAAATAGCGAGAAATTTCGATTTGTCATTTTTCGAATTTTCGCCATTTTTGACGGGCCACTGTGGTCGCTAGGGAAGTGATAGAGAAACGCAACCTGGACCGTTAGTTAGTTCAATATATGTAATTTCTGAATATAAAAAGAAATCAGCTCCAGCTCGTAACTTTCGACCTGAGCGACGACCACAAAAATGGTCACTTTTCGCTATGAGCCGACTTTGCGGCGCCACTACGGCGCTGTGGCGCAGCTGCGGCGCAATAAAAGTTGTGATTCTTAAATTCTTTAGAGGGTACTACTAGACCCCATAGCCCTTTAGGTTGGCCCACCGCTGCAGATCACGTGAAAGCGGCGAACATTATGTACAATACAACAATCAAATACGAGAAACCGGGAAAAAAACATCGCCGCCATAACCAGTCCGGGGCGCAACTTTTTAACGGTAAGTGATACGGGGCTGAAACTTCACAGCCATACTAAACTCGATGTGCTCTACAATTTGCGCATAAAATCTGCGCAGGATCTGCGCAGGATTTCGCGCAGCTTCTGCGCAGCTTATTTTACACTGTCTCCAGCACACTTTAACAAGGGGGGGTACGGGACCCCTCAAAAATTGGAGGTTCGGTACAAGTGCTAGCAAAATCATGGCCAAGGGACAAGGGACAGTGCCAGAAAAAGCAGGTCAAACTAAAAATTAATGGAAATTTTAGCCAAAAATAGCCAAAATTTTTGAAAATTTTGAAAAATTTCCAAAAAATCGGGAAAAACTGCTTATTTTGCTTTAAAATGGCTGTAAAACAGCTAATTTATCGCTAATTTCGCTTAAAATTTGCAAATATTGTACTTTTTCAAGGAAATTTTCTGCTTGGACCCTCCCCCCAAATTTGAGATAAGGTACAAGGGCGGGTAAAATTTGGCCTAAAACAGGTACAGGACCCCTCAGGAATCGGTACCCTTGTTAATGTATGGTCTCCAGCCACTTTTCACACATATTATAGGGGTCGCTGCCGCGACCCCTATGATACTACTCTGCATGGTATTTTAGGGTTTTTTCGGGGGCGGGGCTTCCCGGGGCCACTTTTTTGGGCTCCCCCACTCACTATAATGCGCCCAGAAATTGGCAAATTTTAAGAAATTTTGGTCAAAATTTTCAAAAATTTTCATTTTTGAGCACTTTTAAGCATAGTTATAGCAGTATATGTACATAGACAACCGGCTAGTTTTTACTGTATTTTTGCCAATTTTAGACCACTTTGGATCCCCCCACTTTTGGTTCCCCCCCACTTCCCCACCCCCGACTTTTTTCGCCTAGAAGAAGCCCAGTTCAGTGAAGTTGGGACTGAAAATATTTCCAAAATAGATATTTGGCCGGACCAAGTTTGGGCCGGCCGCATGACAGAACGATAGCGGCCAGATATCGAAAATCGCCCTACATCCATTACATCCATGGTTCCCAACTCAAAGTTTATTATGCAACAATCCGCTTGTCTCTAGCTTGTTCTTTGTTCTGACACAAAGTTGGCCTTTTTGCCCAAACAGCCCCTGAGGCCAGGGTATTTTTTAGGGAGTTTTTTTCGGGGGGGCTTCCCGGGGGGGGATAAATTTTCGGGGGGGGGGGGAGATTTTTTGCATACATGAGCCAAAAAATGGTATTTTGCATGGTGAAACGCTAAAAGTTCTCAAAAATGCCAGGATTGAAGCTAAAAATAGCTATTTTCACGAAAAAATCTTCGGCGAAGCCGAAAAATTTTTGAAAATTTGCCTATTTTTGGCAAAAATTTGGGCCTCCAAAAAATCCCGGGGGGGGGAACGCAAAAATTCCGGGAGGGGGCGATTTCGGGGGGGGAAGGCATTTTCGGGGGGGGCGAGCTCAATTTCGGGGGGGGCCCCCCCCCCTTGTAAAAAATAGCCTGCCTGAGGCCACACTTGCCCGGCCGCCCAGGTTTCACGCCGGGCCGAAGAGCGAAACTCTATCAAAAAGGTTCACTTTCGGGGTATGGACGTTCAGAAAAACCAAACCTCACCTGCTGACGCTGACGACACCCAGATCGTTCTATTATTAAGTCAGAAAATTGAACTTGTCCAGGCGTGACTTACACAGAAAAAACAAACGGACTTAACTTGTCCGGAAGCGGAAATTTTCAAAGTTGAAAATGTTGCCCAAAACTTTTTTGCAACTTGTTGTACTCGCCGTGCTGGCATTTTTTAGGGCTTTGAAAGTGGGGGGGGGGGGGCTTTGCCCCCCCCCCCCCCGAGGGACGGGGAAGTGGGGGGGGCTTCCTAAAAGTGGGGGGGCGACCCAAAGGTAAAATATACCGAAATTTTTAGCGAAAAATTAGCATTTTTAAGGTAAAAACGCAAAAAATCGCTGTTTTTAAGCTTAAAATGAGCTTATAAGTCCATAAATTAGCTAAAAATTGAGAAAATTTTTGAAAATTTGACCTCAAAAACCTAATTTTTTGACACTTTTGGGCGACCCCCAAAAAAGTGGGTGGGGGCTTGCCGAAAAGTGGGGGGGGGCTCCGAAAAGTGGAGGGGGAACCGAAAAGTGGGAGGGGGGCCCCACCCACCCCCCCACTAAAAAAATGCCAGTCGTGTAGATTCCAACGATACCAAACTTGCCGTCTAGCCTTTAGTATGATCTGGCACGGTGCTCGAACGAGTCTCAGGGCCGTGCGGCGCCTTTTACACCCACATTATAGGGGGTCACTCTAGCCATACCCAAAAGAAATCCGGTGCATGTATCTTCATCTCCGATCACTCCAATCAGTTTACCTCTAGCTGAAGACAAGGCCGACATTCCAAAAGCTGTATATACTGTATATAATCTGTCCTTAAAAATATCTAACAGTGTATATATATATATTATATATATATATATATATATATATATATATTCAAAAGAATGTCAGCGTCCATGTTTCAGTGTATTTTTAGGGGATTTTTTCGGGGGGGGGGGGAGAAAGTTTCGGAGGGGAAAGATTTATATATTTGCAAAAATTAGCTACAAATTAGCTGTAAAATAGGTATTTTGGGGTATTTTACACGTAGAAAGGCAAAAAGTTCTCAAAAATGCCAGGATTTAAGCTAAAAATAGATATTTTTACAGAAAATCTGCGACGAAGCCGGAAAATTTGTAAAAATTTGCCTATTTTGGCAGAAATTTGGGTACCAAAGATGCCGGGGGGAGCAAAAATCCCGGGAAAGGGCGATTTTGGGTGGAAAGCATTTTCGAGGGGGGGGAAGGTCGCCCCCCTGTAAAAATACCTTGTGTTTACATATATGTATACATATTATATATACGTAATTTCCCCACATGCACACAATATACATACAATAAGGCAAGGGACAAGATCTTTTGGCATTACGGAAGCTAAAACATGCTTCAAGTTTTAGTTCCAGTTTCAATGGTGAAATACAAAAACTACAAAAATACGTATATATACATGTAACAAAAATGCTCCGCATTCCGCACAAAAGGGGATGTGTGTTGGGCCTATGTCTATCCTTTAAATTCCGGTTGAGAAAGTAAAGACATATAAAATCCGAGACTGCAAGCTTTGGTGGGTTCTATGACAGAGTCTTTTGTTCCAGAAGGGGTTCTTTGGAACACATTTTTTTCCAAAAAGAACAAAAATTTTTTAAAAAGAACAATAAAAGAACAGATAAAAAAGAAAAATTGGAAGTTGAAAAAGAACACAAAATTAATATTTTCCTTAGCCGAAAAAGTAAAATTTCTTCAACTTCTGGGGCAAGCCCCCCAGACCCCCCTAGTTTGTTCATGTCTGCCTGCACTAGTTTACAATTATGTTCTTATTTCAAACTGTAACGCTTCATGACATTAGGTCTATTATTGTGCCTGTCTCTTTCGACTTGCTATATACTGCAAACAAAGATAGACTCAGGTGCATTATATACACAAATATTAGCATCAGGCGAGCGATATTCTACAGAGAGTTCTTGTGTGAGATAAATTGAAGATTTGTAGCCAATTTTGTGTTCTACCGTTTTCAAAAAAGAATAGACAAAAGCAAGATCTTTAAGTTTTAAATTTAAAGTTTTAAGTTTTGTATTTCTTAAATTTCTCAAAATTTTAGTTTGATTTCATGAAGCCAAGAAGGCTTTTCTAAAATTTGTTTATTCGTGAAATGTGAGCGTTCGTATATACACGCACTTAATATACGTATAATAAATTGTTGCAGTAAACCGTTCAAACTTTTAAATTATTTAAATTTAAATTTTTATTAATTTTTTCCATTTTTTACGAAATTTTTGGAAAAAAGAACAATTTCACTTAAAAAAGAACAAAATATTTTAAAAAAGAACATGTCCGGTTTTCAAAAAAACCCCTGTTCTATGACGAAAGTTGATCAGTTCGCTTAGGGCTTTCTTGACACCAAATTTGACCGCTTTTGAAAAAATTATTTTGACCCAAAATCGCTGTCCCCCCCACTCGCACCCCGCCCCACCTCTCACAGGAAGAACTAACATTGTAACATCGTTAAATTTTCGTTGTAAATTTGGGTAATTTACAATGTAATTTTAATATTGTAAATTCGTTGTAATTTTTTATTCCTGCTGGAGCAGGAATGTATAAAATGAAGTTTGGCTATGTTTAGCATGTGTTTTCTCTATTTTACCACGACGAGGCCCTATCTTCAACACAGGGCTAGTATAGGGCGCTTTTTTGGAAAGTTCGTTTATGCAAATTAGGTTAGCAGCTATTTAAACGACGGAATCTGAAGTGTTCTCGCAGTTATCAACTGTCAGCAATCTAAACGGTTGCGTATATTTGGGCGCATCAGTGCAGCTTAGGAGCTCACTTTGGCGCATTAGGGCATATGTTACTGGATACTGGTTACTGTTACGTATACACAATAAAACGTATGTTACTTGGAAAGTGCTACAGAAATAAGAATACCCATACATTTGTATACGAACTTTACACGAAAATATTTCTTATCATATCATGTTGAGAAAACAACAGGAAATGGACGAAGTTTTAACTGTACCAGGGTGACACTTTATTTAAAATGGACAATTAATTTGTTCTTGTCTGCCATTTATAGCTAAGTAGCTGAGCTACTTACCTAATAGTGAAGTACAAGTACCTGAACCGTTAAGTAGGTACTGTTTAACTATCAGCAAGCGATTTCGAAAAAGTAGTAATTACATAAAAGAGAAATTGAAAACTATATTATATTACAAACTAATTTTAAGAGATCTTACATACTTAAATTCGTACAGGTCTACGAAGGAATATTGCCCCTTTTGGGGCCAACTTGTTACAACTAGAATACCATGTTTTTACAAGGTTAAACATTACGTTGTAAAAAATTACAACGTTTTACAATGAATGTACGACATTGTAAAAAGGTGTAAACAATTTATATATAATGATGTTACAATGAATTTACAATGTGAAAAAACAGTGTATAATTTTTTACAATGATTTTTCAACGTTTTTACATTGTGGTAAATATACATATACATGATAAAAACGTTGTTATTTTAAAAATGTACAATTTACGTACAACAAATGTACACCGTTGTTAATTCATGGTAAAATTATTGCAAAAGTTACAATGATGTTACAATGGATATTTAACACTGCAAAAAATGGATACAACCATCGTAAATTTGCAAATATCTTATGTATACAGGCCCGCACCCAGGATTTTGAAAAGGGGGGGTCCACAGTCAAACGCAAGGGGGTCTGGGGGGCGGAGCCCCCCAGAAGTTGAAGAATTTTTGCACTTTTGCCAAAAAAACAGTACATTGGACGTTTATTTCTTTCAAAAAGGAAATGTTCGCGCCGAAGGCGCAAAAATTTTTTATAATTAGCTGTTTTTGCCGTAAAAATATCAAAAATTTTCCATTTTGTCATCCCAAAAGGGGGGGGGTCTAGACCCCTTGAACCCCCCCCCCCTGGGTGCGGCCTTGCATGTATATACATGTATATGTTTGTTTTGCTTCGGAGGAACGGGTGGAGGGAGGCTTAACCTGGCTTATTTTTACTAAGAGGGGGGTGGGGGCCCCCCACATAAAACCCCCCATAAATTTCTACCTCCCCCCATCCATAACCCAAAAAATTGCCTAATTTTACCATTTTCACAGTAAAATTTCACAAATTTTTCCGGCTGCGCCGGATTTTTAACGAAATTTTCGTTATTTTAGCTTAAAAAGCACCTAAAATTAGTCATTTTTTAACGATTTTTGGCAGTTTTTGCACAAAAAACGTTAAAATTTGCAAAATTTTTGTTAAAAATATGCCCCCTCATTTTTGGTGAGCGCCCCCATCGATGGGGGAGCAACTTTGAGCCCCCCCCCCCCATAAATTTTGGCCAAAAAATAAGTCAGACCCATACAGGTAGGTGTACCAGGCTACAGTTTGCCCCCTGTGCTGTGAGACCCCCCCACGGTGAGGCCAGACCCCCTCTCCCCCTACCCGACCTCAACTACTTCCCCCCAAGCCGAGCTCAAACCCCCCTCCCCCCCTAAAATTGGGTCCAAAGCAGGTAAAAATGCAAAATTTTTGAAAATTTTTTGCAATTTCTGAAAATTTTTTGCAATTTCTGAAAATTTTTGAAAAAAAATCCAAAAAATGGCTATAAATCACATATATATAAAGAGCTAAAGATGCTTATTTATAGCAATTAAAGGGTAATATACGCAATTATAAACCACAATCTGGGCTAATTTAGGCATATTTTAGCACAAATTTGTCAATTTTCAAGCCCTATTTTCGCATACGAAAACTATTGACAGAAGCTTTTGAGTATGTTTAATGTGTACTGTATACATCGACAAAGGAGCATTTTTAGCCAAAAAAAACTTGGGATACAGTTTAGAGTCCCCCTTCCCCAAATTTTCAGATTTTGGTGGAATCTCCACGAAGCCAAATTTGAACCTTCTACACCCCCCCCCCAACACAAACAGGTGGTACAGTTCCTATGGTCAGACCTGGACCTGGGCAAGGGCCTCCCCAAAAAACCCCACGACTCCACTCCACCCTAGAAGTTTTACGAGAAGGCAGCGAGCTGAAAGCCAGGCCCCAGTCTCCACCGCCCAACTTGCCAGATCTCACTCAAGATCATTATGGGTCCCACCAAATGGAAAGTGTCGATCTTGGAGACAGACAGACCCCACTTCTCTGCCCAGCCGGGGTTCTTAGATCCCCACCCACCCAAATCTGCTACCAAACGTTATTTCCAAATAAAAATCAACAATATTTCTTCATTTTTGCTCATTTATATATTCGAAAAAACTTGGACTTTTACAAAAATTAGAAATTTTCCAAAAAATTTTGAAGTTTTACTAATTTTGAGGAAAAATCTTCAAAATTTTGAGGGTGGGATCTGGCAAATTTGGGTGGGTGGGGTCTGGGATTTGGCCATTTGGGGGTGGGGTCTGTCTGTCTCCAAAATTTCGAGGGTGTGGTCGACACTTTTCCATTTAGTGGGAGGGGTCCCCACTCTAGGTACACCTGTGATCTTGAGGGTGGGGTCTGGCAAGTTTGGGCGGTGGGTGGGGCTTGGGGCCTGGCTTTTGCCCAGCTCGCTGGGGGTGAGGGTTAGTCTTCTCCATCAAAACTTCGAGGGTGGAGTGGGAGTCGGGTTTTTTGGGGAGGCCCCTTGCCCAGGTCCAGGTCTGACCATAGGTGTACCACCTGTTTGGGTTGGGGGGGGGTAGAAGGTTCAAATTTGGCTTGGGGGATTCCACCAAAATCCGAAATTTGGGGAAGGGGGACCCCCCCTAAACTGTACCCAAGTTTTTTTGGCTAAAAATGCTCCTTTGTCGATGTACAGTACACTAAACATACTCAAAAGCTTCTGTCAATAGTTTTCGTATGCGAAAATAGGGCTTGAAAATTGACAAATTTGTGCTAAAATATGCCTAAATTAGCCCAGATTGTGGTTTATAATTGCGTATATTCTTTGAATTGCTATAAATAAGCATCTTTAGCTCTCTCATATTATGTGATGTATAGCCATTTTTTGGATTTTTTGCAGAAAATTTTCAGAAATTGCAAAAGTTTTTCAGAAAGTGCAAAAAATTTTCAAAAATTTTGCATTTTTACCTGCTTTGGACCCAATTTTAGGGGGGGGAGGGGGAGAGAGAGGACATCGGCTCCTGGGGGGAAGTAGTTGAGGTCCGGGGTAGGGGGAGGGGGTCTGGTCCACCGTGGGGGGTCTCACAGCACAGGGGGGCAAACTGTAGCCTGGTACACCTACCTGTATGGGTCTGACTTATTTTTTTGAAGTAAAAATATATGGGGGGGGGGGGGGGGGGCTCAAAGTTGCTCCCCCATCGATGGGGGCGCTCACCAAAAATGAGGGGGCATATTTTTAACAAAAATTTTGCAAATTTTAACGTTTTTTGTGCAAAAACTGCCAAAAATCGTTAAAAAATGACTAATTTTAGGTGCTTTTTAAGCTAAAATAACGAAAATTTCGTTAAAAATCCGGCGCAGCCGGAAAAATTTGTGAAATTTTACTGTGAAAATGGTAAAATTAGGCAATTTTTTGGGTTATGGATGGGGGAGGTAGAAATTTATGGGGGGTTTTGGTTTTATGTGGGGGGCCCCCACCCCCCTCTTAGTAAAAATAAGCCAGGTTAAGCCTCCCTCCACCCGTTCCTCCGAAGCAAAACAAACATATACATGTATATACATAAGATATTTGCAAATTTACGATGGTTGTATCCATTTTTTACAGTGTTAAATATCCATTGTAACATCATTGTAACTTTTGCAATAATTTTACCATGAATTAACAACGGTGTACATTTGTTGTACATAAATTGTACATTTTTAAAATAACAACGTTTTTATCATGTATATGTATATTTACCACAATGTAAAAACGTTGAAAAATCATTGTAAAAAATTATACACTGTTTTTTCACATTGTAAATTCATTGTAACATCATTATATATAAATTGTTTACACCTTTTTACAATGTCGTACATTCATTGTAAAACGTTGTAATTTTTTACAACGTAATGTTTAACCTTGTAAAAACATGGTATTCTAGTTGTAAAAAATTACAACGAATTTACAATATTAAAATTACATTGTAAATTACCCAAATTTACAACGAAAATTTAACGATTTTACAATGTTAGTTCTTCCTGTGAGAGGTGGGGCGGGGTGCGAGTGGGGGGGACAGCGATTTTGGGTCAAAATAATTTTTTCAAAAGCGGTCAAATTTGGTGTCAAGAAAGCCCTAAGCGAACTGATCAACTTTCGTCATAGAACAGGGGTTTTTTTGAAAACCGGACATGTTCTTTTTTAAAATATTTTGTTCTTTTTTAAGTGAAATTGTTCTTTTTTCCAAAAATTTCGTAAAAAATGGAAAAAATTAATAAAAATTTAAATTTAAATAATTTAAAAGTTTGAACGGTTTACTGCAACAATTTATTATACGTATATTAAGTGCGTGTATATACGAACGCTCAGATTTCACGAATAAACAAATTTTAGAAAAGCCTTCTTGGCTTCATGAAATCAAACTAAAATTTTGAGAAATTTAAGAAATACAAAACTTAAAACTTTAAATTTAAAACTTAAAGATCTTGCTTTTGTCTATTCTTTTTTGAAAACGGTAGAACACAAAATTGGCTACAAATCTTCAATTTATCTCACACAAGAACTCTCTGTAGAATATCGCTCGCCTGATGCTAATATTTGTGTATATAATGCACCTGAGTCTATCTTTGTTTGCAGTATATATATAGCAAGTCGAAAGAGACAGGCACAATAATAGACCTAATGTCATGAAGCGTTACAGTTTGAAATAAGAACATAATTGTAAACTAGTGCAGGCAGACATGAACAAACTAGGGGGGTCTGGGGGGCTTGCCCCAGAAGTTGAAGAAATTTTACTTTTTCGGCTAAGGAAAATATTAATTTTGTGTTCTTTTTCAACTTCCAATTTTTCTTTTTTATCTGTTCTTTTATTGTTCTTTTTAAAAAATTTTTGTTCTTTTTGGAAAAAAATGTGTTCCAAAGAACCCCTTTTGGAACAAAAGACTCTGTCATAGAACCCACCAAAGCTTGCAGTCTCGGATTTTATATGTCTTTACTTTCTCAACCGGAATTTAAAGGATAGACATAGGCCCAACACACATCCCCTTTTGTGCGGAATGCGGAGCATTTTTGTTACATGTATATATACGTATTTTTGTAGTTTTTGTATTTCACCATTGAAACTGGAACTAAAACTTGAAGCATGTTTTAGCTTCCGTAATGCCAAAAGATCTTGTCCCTTGCCTTATTGTATGTATATTGTGTGCATGTGGGGAAATTACGTATATATAATATGTATACATATATGTAAACACAAGGTATTTTTACGGGGGCGACCTCCCCCCCCCCCCTCGAAAATGCTTTCCACCCAAAATCGCCCTTTCCCGGGATTTTTGCTCCCCCGGCATCTTTGGTACCCAAATTTCTGCTAAAATAGGCAAATTTTTACAAATTTTCCGGCTTCGTCGCAGATTTTCTGTAAAAATATCTATTTTTAGCTTAAATCCGGCATTTTTGAGAACTTTTTGCCTTTCTACGTGTAAAATACCCCAAAATACCTATTTGCCAGCTAATTTGTAGCTAATTTTTGCAAAATATATAAATCTTTCCCCTCCGAAACTTTCTCCCCCCCCCCCGAAAAATCCCCCCCCTATAAAATACACTGAAACATGGGGACGCTGACATTCTTTTGAATATATATATATATATATATATATATATATATATATATATATACACTGTTAGATATTTTTAAGGACAGATTAGTATACAGTATATACAGCTTTTGGAATGTCGGCCTTGTTCTCAGCTGAGGTAAACGATTGGAGTGATCGGAGACGAAGATACATGCACCGGATTTCTTTGGGTATGGCTAGAGTGACCCCCGGCACTGTGGGTGTAAAAGGCGCTGCACGGCCCTGGAGACTTCCGTTCGAGCACCGTGCCAGATCATACTAAAGGCTAGACGGCAAGTTTGGTATCGTTGGAATCTACACGACTGGCATTTTTTTAGTGGGGGGGGTGGGTGGGGCCCCCTCCCCACTTTTCGGTTCCCCCTCCACTTTTCGGAGCCCCCCCACTTTTCGGGCAAGCCCCCACCCACTTTTTTGGGGGTCGCCCAAAAGTGTCAAAAAATTAGGTTTTTGAGGTCACATTTTCAATTATGTTCTCAATTTTTAGCTAATTTATTGACTTATAAGCTTATTTTAAGCTTAAAAACAGCAATTTTTTGCGTTTTCACTTTAAAAATGCTAATTTTTGCCAAAATTTCGGTATACAGGTCGCTACTATTT